>VUQS01058329.1:0-16155 GCA_015108495.1 Heterochromis multidens | reverse complement strand
CGGGGCTCACAAAGTGCCTGCCAGTCTGTCACCTCAAAACAGCCCTGTAGCTCCACCAAGCCCTCCTCCGACCACCTCCTAATACTCCTTGTGGTCACAGGCTCCCTCTTCACAACAGGCACATAGCATGGGGTGAGGTGAATGAAGGAACTGTATGCGTCTTTGGCATTAATATACAGTAGGCCTAAAATTCTTTCCCCTCTGGTGGGACAGGCCACATACTGTGTGAAGGTTGGAAGTGTAGCATCCAAGGAGACATGATTGAAGTCACCCGAGATAGTCTTGATGCATGCTCAATAATCCAGGTAAAAAAATCCCAGAAAGCTGAATCTGTGCATCCATGACAGGGAGGAACGCTGGTTTGAACGGGGAGTCAAGGAGGCCATTTACATGAAAAGGGAAAGACCATCTCTGAAACGAGGAGGGGGCCTAAGGGTACATCTTTCACCATCTTACAATGCTGTGATTGCAGCCATTCCCCAACTCTCTGTGAATGGTACTCATCACCATAGATCATGACAATTTGCATATTAATGATCATGAAACTGACCTCACTGCCCATTGTTAGTCAATGGTGCTAGTGTCGATCATTATGCAAATGTACTGTTCATAAGGTTGGGGAAACCTGCAGTCAGCTGAGACTGAAGAAGTCACTTGGATA
This sequence comes from Heterochromis multidens, assembly GCA_015108495.1. Classification (NCBI taxonomy): domain Eukaryota; kingdom Metazoa; phylum Chordata; class Actinopteri; order Cichliformes; family Cichlidae; genus Heterochromis; species Heterochromis multidens. Next base: position 15,494 of record VUQS01058329.1, on the reverse strand, counting down.
GTGACGAAACATTTCTCCCACTGAAAACGTTACGTCCAGATGAACAGATTCAGCTTTCTGGGATCAGCCGAGATAGCTATGAAGGCACTCGGGTGCTGAGTCTGTAACTGGGCTATGGCAGAGTGAACAATGTCACATGCAGTTGTGGGGTTAGCAGAGGGAGGAACATAAACAGCCACCAAGATCACGTGAGTAAATTCCCTGGGCAAATAATACGGCCTGAGTCCAACAGCGCACACTTCAATGTTCGGGCAACAAATCCGCTCTTTGATTGATATATGAGCGGGGTTACGCCACGGGTTGTTAACAAGAACGGCGAGACCCCCAACTTTCTGCTCACCATTCGCGGAGCTGTCCCTATCGGCCTGAACAGTGTGGAAGCCTACAACAGATGCATTGTCATCGGGAATATCCTGGTTCAGCCATGATTCAGTGATCACAAGGAGGGATCAGGCTACACTCCCTCTGACTCCGGGATAGCGCCGTTAGATCGTCCATCTTGTTTGCCAGTGACCCCCACGTCTGAATCCACGATGTGTTTTCCTCCAGATTTCAGCCGGTATGTCCGTAAATCTGGTTGACAAGCTGGCTGGCCTGAGAGCAATCAGCTGATCCCTGAAGTAAACAAAGCGTGCGGTATGTAGCTGTTGTGCCACGGTCCCATTCCTCAGTGAAAGTAACAGTTCCACGGCGATAAGAAGGACCAAACCTCTCTCAACCCACATGTTTACGAGAACACTGTTCAAAACAAACTAATCACTCTACAAATAATAAGTAAAAGATAAAGAAAGTAAGAAAAACATTTAAAAGTTCAGGGGAAAAGACAGGAGCAACTGAAACAGGCTGCATGCCGGTACACATGCATCAACTGATTTCATCCAGCAATAGCCAGCAACCTCCAGCAACCACTTGCCAAACAGTTGGGGAATTAACATTTTTACCTTGCAACCAGTGATTGCATCACACCCAATATAGGAGACAACTCTGAAGCAATGTGCGCATAATGTCACGTGAGATACCTATATAGAGATAGCCACTGTGAAGCTATCCATTAGTTTGTAGATTTTTAAGCCTTGTCTGTTAGCTAGTTTGGTTAGCATCACTGCACTATTGAGTAGAATGCTATTGAGAAACTGAACAGCAGTGTTTTTGGTAGCCTACAACAAAACTTACAACAAAAGTTATAGTAAAAATGTGTGAGTTATAAACAGCTTTAAAGACTGAAAAAGTTCACCTTGCCAGCACACAAAAAAGCACACTTTGTCAAGCGCCTTTTTGGCAGTTAATCTATCACAAGTGGAACAGTGAGATTTTTCATTTCCCATACCAATCAAAAATAGATAAAGAAGCAATGGAGACGTTCATTATGCCAGTTAAGTGCATGATATCAGAGTCATCATAAAAAGACTGTATGGGGTCAAATTGGACTTATCCTAGGAAGTTCTTTCACTGCTATGGGTCCAGTAGCTATTTGGAGCAGATCTTACAGCTGGCTCTTGCTCAGTCTGAAGTATCTTTACTCTAATCTATGATCAACACCATACTGTGTTATGTACCAACAAACATAAGAAAAAACAACAACCTCCTCTCTTTCACTTTAAAATGGTACTTGGTAATTTTTTAACTAAGTGTCAATCAGTTATGACTTTAAATCACAAAATCACAGAGAAAAGATACTTTATTAGACTCTTAAAATTTAATTACAGACATATAATTTACTCTTTTCTTCCTCTCTCAGCGTCTGCTTCTGTCTCCATCGATGGTCTCTCACTCCTCCTTTTCCTCCTTTCATTTCCATTTTATTGCCTCGCCACTCCTCCATTTCTCTCTCCTCTTCCATCATTACAGCTGGTGGCTCTCTCCTCCTCTGCCCTCCCTTGGCTTTTCACTGGATAGTAAAAAGGTAAAAGTGTACTTTGGGAGGAAGGCCATGTGGGACATTAAATCACATACAGGTGCCCTTAAATGGTGAAGGGAGTGTGAGATGAAAACACACACATGCACACATGCATACACACACACAGATGTACCATCAGCCCCTCATTTAGGTAGCAGTAATTTGGCCCAGTAAGTGACAGGGTTATTGTAAAAGGCTCATTAAGAAAGGGAAGCAGCAAGTAAACGTCTGACTGAAGGGAATAAATTCAAACCACTGTGCCACTTTTACTGCTTAGCAATAATCTGCTTTGATGTGGTGTGTGATGGCAGAGCTAGGGCCAACTCAGGGCATGTGAGAGTGTGTGTATGTTAAAATGCTGCTTCTTATACGACTGATTTTACATTTTATTTTTAATGTGATCTAAAGAAAATGTGTTGGTTTTTTTTTGCTCTGCTTGTTTGTGAGCACTGTACTGTGCGCACATGCCTGTTGTTACACATCCAGAGGTCAGAGGTCAGATTAGTTACAATGTGATAGGCTGTTACTGCGCTAACAGTGCAAGGTCATTTCCCATAACTAACTTTCATCTCAGCAGGAGACACGGAAGAAAGGAGGGAAGGAACGATGCGTAAATGAAAGGAAGGAGGCAGTGACAGAGTAAAATGGAGGGATGCAGGAAGCTGGGATGGAGGAACTGATTTAAGGAGAAGAGTTAAAAGGGAGGCAGGATGGAGGAAAGGATTGTTAGGAAAGTTAAAATGACTGAGCAGAGTCAGATGCCGGCACAAGATCAGGAAATTGTTGCTAAATGAGGTCACAAAAAACTGGTGATTTGGAGGTGGTTTGACTTTCCAAAGCTGTGTGTCAGACGAGGAGACTTTTGCTCAAGATTAAACTGAAGCTGATATTTATCATTATGAAAAATTACATTCTTGTAAATATTTTTGGCTATATCCTACCATTTTAATGTTGTGTCCCCTGATTTAGTTGCTAGATACATTCCACAAGGCCCTGCAGGTTGATGCTGTGTCTAACCTCATTACTGTGTAGCCGAATACTGTAACACTGAAACAAGATGAAGCAGGTCTTAATGTGAGTCAGTTATTTTAGCAAGTTAACACTGACATACAGAGATAACACTCTGAAGCAGCTTCTCCTCATTTATCTGTCAGCTGCTGGCAGATAAATGAGGAGAAGCTGTATCCGAAGCAGTGTAGTTTCACCTAGTGTGACTTTTTATGGTTTGCACAGCTACTGCAGCAGCAAGTTGATAAAGTTGTCACTCTCCTTGTTGCTGTCTTGTTAGGATAGAAATAATAGGGGAGTCGGTGCCAGGATTCATCCGTTCACACACACACTACATGTTGCACATTCATATGTACAGTATTGTACAAACGTCTTGAGCCACCTCTCATTCCTTTATATTTTGCCAGGAAAATAGGAAATAGGTGCATTATTGATTGCATTTATTGAAATGTGCAAACATACATGTAAATACAGTGTATAAGGCAAAAGTATTATATAATTCTAACGAGTTTGAAAGTCAATATTTGGTATGACCACCTTTATTCTTCAACAGAGGCTCTCTTAGGCAGCTTTCTTCTAATTTCTTCAGAAAGTCTTCAGGAATAGTTTTTCAGGCTTCTTAAAGAACATTCAAAGCTCTTCTTTGGATGTTGGCAGCTTTTTGTTCCATTTTTTGTCAAGATGATCCCACACTGCTTCAGTAATGTCGGGGTCTGGGCTCTGGGGAGGCCAATCCATGACTTATAGTGTTCCACTGTGTGTTTTTCTATCCAGGTATGTTTTAACTGCATTGGCAGTGTGTTTGCAATCATTGTCATGCTGAAAAATGAAGCTGTTGCTGATCAGATGTTTTCCAGATGGTATTACATAGTGGATCAAAATCTGACGCTACTTTTCTGTGTTCATAATTCCATCAGTTTTGAAAAGATCCCAAACACCACTGGCTGAAATGCAGCCCCAAACCATGACAGAGCTTCCACTGTGTTTTACAGATATCTGTAGACACTCACCGTTGCACCTCTACCCTGAACTCCCCTCTACAAACTGACGATGATTTGAACAAAAAATGTAAAATTTGGATTCTTCACTCCATAAGACCTGTTGCCACTGATTTTCAGTCCAGTTCTTGTGTAATTTGACATACCTCAGACTTTTCTCCTTGTTTCCCTTCCTTAAGAATGGCTTCTTGACAGCCACCCTTCTACTGAGACCATTTCTGATGAGGCTTGGTGCAAAAATACTATTTTATGGCTGTCAAATATTTTTGGCATTTTTGTCTTTGGCATTTTTTATAGATTGAGCTCAAGAAATGGGAACAAATGGTGTGTTTTTGTGACAGGCTGCTAGTAACAAAGTGTCTAAAGAGACAATTGAAAATTTGTTCAATGCTAAGTTGTCTGTTATGTGTAGACACAAAACTGAAGGACTGTACACTGTAGAAGAAGTGAATTGAAAATAACTGAAAAAGCAGCCAGTGTCCAAAGAAAAAGCCTGGAGAACTATTGCTCAAGACCACTTTAATAATTACAAGCAAGTCTGGCTCTTTGGAAGCAAACTATAAAGAAATGAAGGGTGGCTTAAGACTTTTGCACAGTATTGTACATAACGTTAATTGCCTGTTATCAGCTGCCCATGCTCTTTGTGTTTGGAATTGAACCGAGCTATATTAAAATGCCTAGCTCTCTGTTGTGTTTATTCATTCACAACGTTCACTTCAATATACATTCTAGTTTGACAAAGGTAGAGTGTTATTTGCCTTCCTCAAGAATTGCTGAGACTTGGGTTCACAGATGATGTGAATGCATGGTGAAACTGAAAACTGCTGCAAAAACTGTGGAAGGTTTAAAGTTGAGCCAAGAAGTTTGCCTAACCTGTAATGCCTGTTTACAAGTACGAGTTCATTTCATGTCTTTTTAAAGATAGCAACATATCATAACAAGACCTGCCTTTTATAGACATCCAACAATCCCCCGTTGAGCAAGCACTTGACTGCAGGTGGGTGGAAAAGCTTTCTTTTTATTAGAAAGAAGCCTCAGACAGAACTAGACTCAGCATGGGCCACAGTTTGCCTAGACTGGCTGAGGTAAGAGGAGAGTGGAGATATAAAGTGTGAGCATTGAGAAACAACAAGAAAACAAACACTGAGCAGACTGGTGGGGCCAGTAATAGCAGCTCCTGAGCCATACAAACTTGTAGGTCTGTTTTTTATTTTGTCTGATCATTTAACTTCTTCTTTTTAGATACATTATTCCAAAAGTGATTCTAAATTGATTAACCAATAACAGTTACTTTCAGACTTATTGCTTTTATTTTTTTTTGAACAGGCAGCGATGATGTACCACCCTGGGAGCGCTGTCATATTTTACTTCTTCCTGAAGTATGGTCTCACATCTGGATACTAGTCATTTCAGTTACTTTAGTTATGCTTTATAGTGTGCTGATTCAGCTTGAGCGCATTCTGTTTCGACCTCTGAGAAAGATTATTCTGCAGTGTTGTTGGAGGTTGGATATGTGATGGAGTACATTTGCTGTGGCTGAGGGTGTAATTAGATTTACACGTCTCATTTAACCTGCTAGATGCCTCAACAGTCTTGGATATTGGAAACATCTTGTGAGTTTTTCAAGTAAAACAAAACTGATATTGTATTTTTCACGGTACTAAAAAATGGTCTTTAATTAAGTAAAATTAAAGAAAGTGCACACTAAACAACTTTTAACCAGCTCGGCAAAGTTCATTTAGGTACTTAATTATGATTAAAGATACAATTACAGAGTCTGTTTAGGGTTATTCTTTTTGCCTTGGTTCATAACACCTGGGAAAAGTTTTTGCAGCGGGGATGTTTTCACAGAGCAGCGTTTGGCAGAAATGCTTTAATAGCTTTGTAAGGAGTGGTGTGTGTTTGTGTGTGTGTGTGTGTGTGTGTGTGTGTGTGCTAGAAAGATACGCGATTATCCTCTATGTATGTTCCATTTAGAGTAACCTACAACCTCAGGGTATTATGTCTGTGTAAGTAACATCACATGTCTCCCACCTTTATCTGTGTGTTTGTGTGCTTTAGATGAATAAAGGCTTATAATCTACATTTAATTTTAATAACTGGTGTGTGTATTTATGAAATACATTAAGCTGATCTTCTTAATCGTGTGTCTGGTGACCTTGATCTGCCTAATGAAGGCCACAAGGGGAGGAGTGTGTGTGTGTGTGTGTGTGTGTCTGCGTAAGCTCCTATACATTGGTGCCAATGGGATGTTTTGCATTTGTATTTATATTGCTGATTTGCTGCTACCTCCATTTAGAATCAGCTGCAAAATCAGCTAAATCTTAGGGAGCTAGTCATGCAAAATGAATTTAAAGTCATTTTCAGTTAACTGGACACTGTTATTTTAGGCTTCAAATGTTATGCCTGGACATTACTGCTTCTTTGTGGTCTGAGATGAATGCCAAAATTGCTTATTCTGATGACGCTTTCTTAGCTTTGATGTTCATCTTAAGCATAATATGTGTATTCTTATTTTTAGTATCTGGCTAAGTGTATTTATGGGTATATACGAGATGAAACTGTTGCTTATGTTGGCCAGGATAGTCTTGCAAAAGAGATTTTTAATATCAAGAGTCATACCAGTGACTTACACTGGTTGAGTTGTCATATGTTATCATTTCACTTAGACAAGCATTGAATCAGAGGCAGGGGAAAGTCTTATAACTGCGGTTTGTTTCCTGTATGTATGTCATTGTGGTTTTCATTGCAGCATGGTGGAAACATTTATTTTGTCACTGCAGACAATTTTTTATAAAGCTCATCACAGTGCTCATAATAAAGAACAATGATGAGGCTACCCTGTCTTCACAAAAATGTAATTCATTTGATTCAACATTTTGGGAAATACATTATATTTGTTTTCTCTCTGAGACTGAGCTGAGAGTCGAGTGCCATAATGGGATGAGCTTAGCCGAGCATAAAGAAAGGGAAACATCCTTCTAGCCCCTTTAAAGACACATCTCATGTTTTCGATATAAAAATAATGTCAAGCTGTTGATTCGTGAGCACAGCTCTGGAACACAGTCATAGACAGATGCCCACACCGGCCCTTGGTGGCTCTCTTATTTATTGAGAGGTGTCCACCAAGGCCACCCATTCTGTAAATTTCCACTCCTTGGTCTACCCTGGCAGGTGTTCTGAAAATCCAGTATTTTCCAGTTTTCCTGTCTGCAGGTCACTCTGACCTGCAGACTCATGCATCAGCTTTACTGGCCTGCGTGCCATCTATCATTCACGTATCAGCCTGCATCAGCCCAGATCCCTCATGCATCAGGCCAAGGTGCCATCTATCTCCCACTATGCTCAAAGAAAAACTTTTGGACGTGGAAGAAACCTTTGATGATAACACAGTTCATAGCATACACACATAATATTCAGCATAGGTGGATACTCAAACCTTATTATATTGGTCACTCATGTTAAAATCACCATATGCTGTATGTTGTGAGATAAAATGCAGTACTCCTAGAATAAGGGCGGTATTATATAAGGTTCAAAACAAAGCATCTTCTAAGGCATTCAACATTCGGTGTATACCAACATCTGTTGTGAACTTGAGATAACTTTAAACACTCCAGTGTTAATTACTTCCCAGTGTTGTACTTTGGTATAACTGACACGTTAACATAGTTAAACAAACACACTAAGTAAATAATTATTATTGTAAAGAATGGTATACTTTTCTAACATATTATTCTACACTGAAATGGGTCAAAGGTCAAAATGGGTATATTCATAAAATACTCAACAACAAAAAAATAACCTAGGACAAAATTTTGAGTTACGTAACTCGAAATTTTGAGTTATTAGGTTGAAATTTTGACCAAAAACCCAGACTTACAGATGGCAAAAACAATAAAAAATAAAAAAGTAATTCAGTGGTGGAAACAAGCTTACACAGTTGTTTAGCTTTTAGCAAATACTAGCTAGCTTGGTTAGCATAGTCTGAATTGGTCTGTTGCACAGACATACTGTAGTAGATGCCTACAAAATAGTGCAAACAAAATAGTGCAAATAAAATGTTTAAATTTATCTCACCCTAAGATAAAAAAAGATAATTTAAAAATCACTCACTGAACAGTTGTCATTAAGTGGAAGATTAGCTACAGAGACCAAAACTGCTGATGTACCAGTCTGTTTTGGTAAACATGTTTACTTCTGCTGTAAAGTTGAGCATTACAATGAGGGAGTCTGTGGGGAGCCCATAGACAGTATAAAAGATGGACATAGCTGCTGTGAAGTGCGTTTTTAAGCCTTGAGATGAGCGTGAAAATCCGGTATTTTCCAGTTTTGAAACCGGGTGTGACGAGCGATGGGTGCATTTGTCTGTGAAACCGTAAGCTGTTGGCTGCATCACTAAGGCACAACTTTTACTCTGAAGGCAAACAATCTATTTTTCCGGTTTCTGTCGCACTTTTCACAGTTTCACTACTTGCAACCACTCGCAACCGGTTGGAGAATACTCATTCCCTCATGACCGGTGGTTGCCAGATGATTGCAGACCAGTCTCCAGGCCTGAGTGACTGGGGCCTTATTCACTTGATCCTACGTTGCCACCATGATTTTCATACATCCAAAATGGCAGACAAGTTAATGTCACATGGTTAGTGGTCACGTTATTGTAAAACCTCAATAGGAAAGGAAGTCATTTTGCAACCACAGCTATCACTCCCTGGTGGCCTTCATAAAGAACGCAGGTTTACTGCTACGTCCAACTTTTATAGTATCTATGGGGGAGTCAGCCTTGAGTGGCCTCTCAAGCAACTGCTCTTTTTGGTACTTTCACCTTTTCAATTTTTTTCTTTTAAACTCTTTCTCACAAAGGCAGCTAATAAGTATGTTTCATAAAATGTTAAACATTAATAGACATTGATTAAAAATACAGTTGCCTCTGATGATGATTATAGTCACAGGGCCTTAGTAGAAAATCAAGTCTGATTGGGACTTTACTTTGAATAGAGCCAATTTATCACAGTTGATCTAAGACCAGTGCTGATCAGGTCAATTTAAAGCAGTCCACTTGCACTCAGCAAAAGCTTCAGCTCATAGTAGCCACTTCAACTAAGAGCTCATCAAACATTCTGTTACAGAGGGAAAATATATAATAACTTTTTCAAACCATGCACATTCCCCAATAAATCCTGATTTAATATCAGTAAAACTGTGTTTTCTATGTCATGTAGTAAAAAATAAACAACTTGTGGAGCAAAAAAATCTTCCCATGAACATAAAAATTTATTTTACCACAGGGCAAATACCAATTATGTTACTATACCCAGAGGCTGAATACGTTTTGCTCCGTCTGATACAAGCCAACAGCATGCCACCAGAACACTGACAGCGTAGCATTCGGGAGAGATTAATTAATGTGTACTTAAGTGTCAAACTGAGATAAACAGACAGCTGCTGTCATGTGTTTAAATAAACTGCTGCTTCAACAATTTGTCTTTGATTAAATCTGAGTGCTGCCAAAATAAGAATAGTGGTTTGTCTTACTGAAAGTTTGTTTGTATTTAAGTTTAATTTGAGTTTCAGTTTACTCAAAAGGTTACTGAGCATAGTTTCAGTTTACAGCCAGTTCTTTGCACCATGTCACCCTGATAATAACACTCTTCCTGTTGCAGAGTAGGGTTGATTTGGGCCTTTTATCCCTACCTGGATGACTTTCTGTTTGCCTGCAGAGCGATGCAGGTAATCTGTGCTGAGGTTTGCTCACTTGTCGAGACGGGCTCAGGTATGTTGGGGGTACCCCAAGGAATTCATAGGGGGGGAAAAAAAGATGAAGCAGCGAGGGTGTGACCCAAAGAAGAAAGTCACAGGCATATGCTTTTGATGGGAAAAGGAAATTAATGGCTACACACTGTCGTCTTAATGTGGTCTCTTTGGCAACCAGTGTAAGCTGTCTGAAGGCAAAACCAAAAACCAGTTTTGAATTAAATGGATTCACTGATGATTAAGTGCAAAATACCCTGCAGCACAACGAGGTTCTATAATGCAACACTTAGCTCCAGGAAGCACCAAAGCCTATAAATATCACATCATACATTTCCACATAATCAATACCAAAGAATTTACCTCCTCAGGATTCATGCCAGCTTGATGAGGTGAATAAACCGTGTTCCTCCAATAATAAACAGGGTAATGTGTACTTAAATGGATTTTGCTTTCATTGCATTCTTTGATCCTCGATCCCTGACTTTACCAAAACCAGGGAGCAGGAGTGCAAGTTATTTTGAAGACACTGTTTAAACACCACTCTTTGCTCAACTGTGATCCATACTCTGCTACATACATATTGAAAACAATGCAATGACACCGTATCTAAATTACCCCAAGCATCTTTTTCTGCAAAGTTTTTGTATTGATGCATAACAGACAACATATACTGGTACTGATATACCTGTGATCAGCCAGTATCAGCCAGCCAATAAACTGGTCAGGCTCTAGTTCTCACAAAAGTGTAACAATATTCACACTGATCATAGATACCAGTGTCCACAACCACAGAAAGAGGTTCAATTTGTGCATATTGTGAAGTTGCTGCAGGAAATTCACTGATGGTCAGATCTCCTGGTGACAGCAATAAAAACATACACCAGTGTTGCATGTGTTCAGCCACCACTTACGTGTTCATTTTCAGGAGGAGGCATTCTGTTTTTTTTTAAAAAAGAATTTTGACAATGCTTTGGATCATGCATGCACCTGAGAGACCCCCCCCCACCAATCTTGAGTGTTCATCACCATGAGCAGCTAAATATTAACAGGGATAGCACCATGGTAAGGAGTGTGGAGACATGTTTATATAGGGTCGTATTTGATTCAGTTGTCAGTGTGCCTTTTGCGTCACAGCTTGTCTTTTGAAAACTTTAAATGAGATTAAAAACCTAGAAAAACACTAAAGACACTGCTTGTTGGTGACCCAGAGGCAGCTTTCTTTTTTCACTCGCAGGGAGAAACTAGTGCTCTGCTTCTGTATAACTTGGTGTGTGTGTGATTCTGTGGACTTGTAATTATGCTGCTTTTTTTGTGATGACCAGTTTCCATTTTGGACATTAAGAGTGAGAACAGGTTGTGCTGCTGTTGTTGTTTTTTCATCACTGGCATCTTTGAAGGTTAAAGCTTGGGTTTACTTGGCTTAAGTAATAGTTTCTCACTTCCTAAGTGACTCATCAGTTTTGAATGCATAACCAAGGGCAGTGGTGGGCTTGTGTATTATACAACAAAATCGAAAACCTCACCTAATGTAAATTTCACTGACCTCCTCTGTAGATTGCTTCCTTCAAGTCCTGTTCTCTCCCCCTGCACTTTTGCCTCTGGATCCCCTCTAATGTGATTTTAAAAAATGGTCCTTTAACTTGATCTTCATTTTGGGGAAGAAGATAGCATCTCATGGAGGCATATCTGGCAAGTTCAAGGTACAAGTGGCACCAAGCACTGTTCAGATTGTTCTCCTTGCCTCAGGATATTATAGTAGAGCTCTATGAAGGCGGGTCTCACTCCAGGGATGAGTTCTTGGTGCACAACCCAAAAATACCATGGCAAAAATAACAAGTGTAGTCCTGGTTGTGCTCCTTACCTGGCACTGTTGGGCTTGGAAACTGTGGACTTTTCAATTGAAAACTGCTGGAAAGTCAGCTTTTTATGTCTGGTGAGCAGGGTCTCGCCAGACATAATGCTCCATGCGAAGGTCATGTCAGTTTGAAACAGAAGATGATGTTAGCTCCCTTTGCATGTTTGATGAAACCCATTATCAGTGTGCTCATATAGACTACCAGGGAGCAAGCTATAAATAACAGCTACAGTGAAAGCCAGAGGTACATGAAAAGGTAATCCTAAAGGAGAGATTAGGCAAAGTTTTTATTTTTATGAGCAGGTTCCTGGAAATCAGTTTTAGTCGAAGCTTGTGAAAAAAGAGAAGAATACTGGCATCTACCCTAGTGTGCATATGCAGTGGCTGATATCAGGGCACATGAGACCAGAGACGCTCCACAAAGAAGGATTGAGTTCGAGGCAAACCTTTGGTTCAGGGGAAGAACATTTCGAGAAGCTGCAGGCTTTAGGGATAAGGGCTGGGAGGATTAAGGTGTAGTACAGAACAAAGGATTCACCTCCTCCCCCCACACCTATATGACATGATAATTGAAGGGCTCACATGTTTTATAACCTTCTAAAGCCACCAGTACAACACATCTCACTGCAACCTTTAGCAATTCAGGACATTTTTGCCTTTATACCTGCCTGGGTGCCACAAATGAAGTCATTTGAAACAAATCCAAACTTTTAAAGTTAGGGTTGGGTAGCTGTTAACTAAGAAACATGCAGTATTTTAAAGGGTTGGGTGTGGAGTTAAAAAATGTAGATCACATTTAAACCATTAAGGAATAGCACCATACACTCTAAGAAATGAAATGTTGTATTTACTTTGTTGTATTGGAGATCTACTTATTGACATAGATGGGTTTTTTTATCTCACCTTCCCTTGAGGTTCGCAATCTGGGTGTAATTTTGGACTCCAAACGTCCGTTCTGTGCTCATGTCAAATCTGTCTTCAAAACAGCTTTTTTCCACCTAATGAACATCTCTCGACTTCGGCCATCACTTACCGACTCTGTAGCAAAGACCCTCATCCATGCCTTTGTCACCACCCACCTGGATTACTGCAATGGAGTCCTGTTTGGGATTTCCACCAAAGCCCTGGATAGGCTCCAGTATGTCCAGAACTCAGCCGCCAGGCTTCTAACAGGCACTAAGCTCTGGGAACATATCACCCCCACCCTCATAAACCTCCATTGGCTCCCGGTCAAGTCACGCATTACTTACAAGATCCTTCTTCTCACTTACAAATCCCTCAGTGCCCTGGCCCCTCAGTACCTGTCTGATCTGCTGCACCCATACACTCAGTTTCGGACACTACGGTCCTCAGCCATGGGTCTGCTTTCTGTCCTTTGGACCAACCTCCATACCTTTGGGGACAGAGTCTTCAGTGTGGTGGCCCCCACTCTTTGGAATTCTCTCCCATCTGAGCTTCGCAATGACCCATCATTGGAGTCCTTTAAGAAACTTCTCAAAACTCACCTCTTCAACAAAGCCTTCAATCTCTAGCCTTTTTTTTTTTTAATCTATATATTTTTGTTTATTTATACTCCTCTGTAAAGCGTCCTTGGGTTTCTTGAAAGGCGCTATACAAATCTAAGTTATTATTATTATTATTATTATTTTGAGTGTAAAAAACTAATTAGTTGTTGTAATTTCAACATAAAAAACATCAGTATTTCATTTCTTAGAGCGTATTACAAAACCACAACAGGTAAACTATGAATATACCAGGCATTAATATGCATTTTGGCTGAGTGAGCCAACCTTAACTCACACCAGGCATTAGAATGCATCTTTTTAGGTCCTATCTTGTTATTTGACCACTTGTGATTGGATCTAACTCCCCCCCACATGCAAAGCCCATATCGTTTCCATTTCCAAATGTCAGAGTCCAGCATAGGTCCAATTTTGCAAACCCATTTCTTCCCCAGTAGACTCCTGGGTTTTCCACTCATATACTTTACTTGGGTGGGGCATCCATGTATATTAACAGACCCTTAAGTATATTTAAAGAAGAATCATGGAAAAGCAATTTATATAATTTTTTTTTAAATTTATTTTTACAGATGGTCAAAAGTCCTTTTAGCATTTTGCTTTTCTTATCTGAAAAAGGCCTTAGGCACTAGGGGCTGGATTATGTCAATGAGGGTCCTCATAAGTGTAGTGCAAAATGTGTGTTTGCCCCTAAGGAAGCTGACTTAACTAAATATATGCTGTAGCTTGAGGGCAAAAACACTGTGAGCAACCAGATTTCTCCTCTCCTCTCCCTCCTCTCCTCTCCTCCCCTCTCTTCTCCTCTCCTCTCCTCTCCTCTCTTCTCCTCTCCCCTCCTCTCCTCTCCTCTCCCCTGCACCCCTTTACTTCAGGGCACTTAAGAGTTGTGTCTTGCTTAAAAGGAGTTTCTGCCATTTTGATAATCTCACTCTGCCTCTGTGTGCAGATGAATGCCCAATGCTTCTCCATTTCCCATCATGAAACCCTCGAGCAAGCCGCTTAATCCCAGATAACCTGCACTTTGATGGACCCTCTGCTCTTTTCAGCTCCTGTAATGCACTTTTATGTGTGGGCGAGCGTGTTTGCAAGCTTCGTTTTTGTACACACGTGTTATTGTGTAACCACTGTGCTCACTTCTGTCTGTCCAAATAAATTAACTTTTTATAGCAGGATTCCGGTTGCTTCCATTACCCAGAAACCCAGGAATGCAGTAGAGCATATGTGTTTGTAGTAAACGCCCCCATGTCTTCACGGTCGGTAAGCAAACCGACAGCAAAATGCTAACATTAGCTGTTGTACACGTGCACTCGAAGATGGTGTCAGCTGCCTCTGAGCTGCAAGAGTGAGGGTGTAGTTTTCAGAGCCCATCTGAGGAATTTCTCCTTCCTATGCTTACCTAAAGGTTCAGCTTTGATTGACACCAAATACTAAATCACACACTTTCTAAGTGTCATAAAATAGGCCAACTTTGTGCTTTTGCTGTCCAGCAGTAAGAATGAAATACATATGGAAAGTGAAATGATCTCCACAATCTATTCTGTGGCTGAAAACAAGTATACGAAGAAAAAAAAGTGCCTCTGGTCTTCTGCTTTATTAGTTGGCTCTAATTTTTGTGCAAATCCAAACCTGCATTTACTGACCAAAAGAATGATGCCCAGTTAGTGTCTTGCAAATGGAAGCTTTTAGAAATCTTCAATTACACATTCATTTTAAAGACAAAACCTCCAGCCAATAAAATGACATTTGTTTTTGAGCCTAACCAGTTAAAATGCTTAGAATAAAGCAGTTGTTTAACGATTTTATTCGTACCACCAAAAGGTACAAAAAGTAGCATCCGTAAACAGTTTTTACCTGCCCAATCAGATAAAAATCTGCCCAACTGTGTGGAAAATTAGCCAAACCGATCTTATAATATCAAACTGTATATTTGATTAAATATGTGATTGAATGTTTGGAATAACTGGCAGAAAGGCTGTAATTACGGCAGCAGCTGACACAAAGATGAGGATTCAGTGATTATCTCCGGAAATCTGATTGAAAGGACTGTGGGAGTCGTGAAAATTCACAGCTCAAGTGTGAGGATGTGATTAGTTTTTTAAAAGCTCCTTCCAACTTGAGTTAATAATGAGGCACATCGCTCAGTAAAAAGCAGGTGGGACTGGTAGATTTTTTTTTTTTTTTAGCTCAGATGAGTGAAGCATCCCATCTCAGACTGAATGACCTACACTTGGCACTAAAGACTACTGAATAAAAGAGAATATCTCAGTAGAAGAGTTTATCTACCGGATAGATGTATGTGTGTGAGGGCTCAACGCCGTGTCCTCTCTGTATATGCAGTGAAACAAAAATTATGCAAAATATCCAAAAACAGGAACGCTGAGAAAAGAAGCACGCAAGAAGCAAGTCCTTTTTTCCTGTAATCCCGCTGCCACCATTTATCTCGCTTTTCGGTTATCACA
>VUQS01058326.1:0-14916 GCA_015108495.1 Heterochromis multidens | reverse complement strand
TGATAAAGCTTATAGTTAGGGCTGGATCAGGTGACCCTGAATCCTCCCTTAGTTACGCTGCAATAGGCTTAGGCTGCTGGGGGTTTCCCATGATACACTGAGCGTTTCTCTTTTTCTCACCTCTGTTCACTCACCTTGTGTTTTTACACCTCTCTGCATTTAATGAGCTATTATTAATCTCTGGTTCTCTTCCACAGCATGTCTTTCTCTCCTCACCCCCAACCGGTCGCGGCGGATGGCTGCCCCTCCCTGAGCCTGGTTCCGCCGGAGGTTTCTTCCTGTTAAAAGGGAGTTTTTCCTTCCCACTGTTGCCAAGTGCTTGCTCATAGGGGGTCGTTTGATTGTTGGGGTTTTTCTCTGTATTATAATATAATATATATTTAAATATAAATATCGCCTTGAGGCGACTTTTGTTGTGATTTGGCGCTATATAAATAAAATTGAATTGAAAAAATTGAATTAACCTCAACTAGAACCAAATTTTAGTCAAAATAAGAGAAGGACCAACAATAATTAATTAAGCAATCAAAAAATAGCAGCCATACATACATTCAATTCAATTTTATTTATATAGCACTAAATCACAACAACAGTTGCCTCAAGGCACTTTATATTGTAAGGTAAAGATCCTACAATAATACAGAAAAACCCCAACAATCAGACAATCCCCTATTAGAAAGCACTTGGCAACAGTGGGAAGGAAAAATTCCCTTTTAATAGGAAGAAACCTCTGGCAGAACCAGGCTCAGGGAGGGGCAGCCGTCTGCCGCGAGCAGTTGGGGGTGAGGAGAGGAAGACAATCTCATTTCAATAGACACGGGTTAAATTTGACCTGGAACACCCTTAGTGTAAAGAAATTAGTAGCACCTGTGCAACAGTATAAAATATTAAAATATTTTAATTTTTGTGTATGTTGGGTGTATGTTAGTGTGTTTTTACTGCTGTCAAAATGGGTCAAATTGGACCCAAACAGTATATAAGGGTTAAATTAGATTTATGGGACAATTCCTGGAACTTTTAGATTACACTTTGTGAAAGATTTTAATTTCTTTTTCATTCGGGTGAATGTGATCTTTAAATTTTCATTTAATGTGTATCATAACTGTGGACACTGTGGAGGTTGAGGTCATGGGTGGTTGAAATTCAGGTAGAGCTGCCAGAAAACACATCTATTCCATACCAAAACAAAAGACACTTGCCATAAAGTTTTATCTGGAGTGATTTTCGTTTCAGTGGATATTAATATTTTCACTGGCTTGTAGTGCAAAGAAAGCCAAGGTGCCTTCACAAGGGAAATAATCAATGAAAGCAAAAGAGGTCAGAACAGAAATCTATGTGCAATGATTACTTAAAGTATTTTTGTACTTGACGAGAGTAGCATGCTGAAGTTCAGGATCTTGTTGGACAGACAAGTTTTGAGTTTGTTTTTTTGAGTCAAGGAGTAAGAGGAGCTAAGATGGAGTAATAATCAACCCTGCAGGTGAAACTGACCTAAGCTGCTTGTAGTAGAGGAGTGCAAGCTGACATGTAGAGAGATGGAGTGTGGCCCACAGGTGTGAGGCTGCAGCCCTTTTAGTCCTGACCACATCACAACAAACTGACCTTTTCTGTTCCTATACAAGCAGCCTGAAGGTGTTCAGACAGCAGAGGACAGATGGGACATATTTTTTAAACAAATCATATAGAAATAAAGCAGACTGTTGCTCTCAAAGTTAGTTATTTTTGATTGTGGCAGTGTTAGAAAATGAAAGAGGAGCACAAACCTCCACCAGTGCTGAATAGTTTATGATTATGTCTAACAACAGATAAATTCCATATGATAAAACCAAAGTGAGAGCTGTGTCCACATCCTTGGCACAGTCAAGCGTGTTTTCAGTGGTTGGACTTCAAAAGGGTTGCCCCTTATCACAAGTCCTGTTTGTGACGTTCATGGACAGGATCTTGGCTTCATCAGAACGTGACCTTCAACACACGCTGAAGCAGTCTGCAGCTGAGTATGAAACCACCCGGATGAAGGTCAGTACCTTCAAGTTTGAGGCCATGGTTCTCTGCTTGATACTTGAACTCCCCCCAAGCAAGGGAGTTCAATGTGTCTAAGGATCTTGTCCAAAAATGATAGGACGGTAGACCAAACTGTTATGGTGTAGAGAGGGCTGAGCCAGAAGGCCAAACTTTCAGTTCCCCATCTGATCAATGTTCCAACTTCACCTATGCATTTATATCTTAGTACTGACCAAAACAATGAGGTTGCTTGTACAAGTGGCTGAAATGAGTTTACTCCATAAAGTGGCTGGTCTCAGCCTTAGAGATAGGATGAGGAGCTCAGGCAGAGGAGAGCTACCGCTTCTTCCCACTGAAAGGAGCCAGCTAAGGCAGATCAGGCAACCTTGGAGGTTTTCCAAGCATGCCAACTAGGATGAGACCCTGGGATAGATCCAGAGCTCACTGGACAGCTTATCTTGTCTGGGTTCTGAACTTGTGATGAAATAAAGTGATGCCTTCCAATTAGGAGAAAGGATTGGACAAATATAGGAAAGTGGCATTTTTCCACTTTAAAAGTTTTCAGCTAATGTTTGGTGTTTTGACCCTTTTGGGATGGCAACAGCAACTCCTAACCTCACCAGTGGCCAGTGGTTGTGGGTACTACCCCAAGAGTTAGAGCCTAGATACAAACTGCATAAATGAGCTTCCTCTAAAGGATGACTATGTTCTGCCTTAAAGATATAATGAGGAGCTTGTTAATTTGGAAGGTGCTCATAGTAGACATGGTACTCCTCTGCACCGAACAGAATCAGCTGAGGTAATTTGGGTATTTGTCATGGATGCATGCTCTTAAGTGAGGTATTTCAGACAAGACCAAGTACAAGGAGATCACG
Source organism: Heterochromis multidens (assembly GCA_015108495.1). Taxonomy (NCBI): domain Eukaryota; kingdom Metazoa; phylum Chordata; class Actinopteri; order Cichliformes; family Cichlidae; genus Heterochromis; species Heterochromis multidens. The sequence goes on along the minus strand of VUQS01058326.1, from coordinate 12,040 downwards.
GGGAAGATATAAAGCACGCTGGAGAGATCATGTCTCCTGTATGGTATGAGAACACCTCTGTACTAACACAAAAAAGGGGGAAGTGATGTCTTGAGAAAGGGAAGTTTGGAAGCATAATTTTCATTATGCTTCACTTTGTATATAATTCTGTCATCGGGTAGAAATACAAGTAAACTAGTGGTATTATTGTGAAAATCTTAGAATGCTAAAGATAACACTTAGCTCACTGAATTTAATAAAAAGAAGCTGGCAGTTCACAGACGCAAAAGATGTGACAGCCCCATTGATTCATCTTCTCTGTCAAAGTCCAGACAAGCCCTTGGTCTTCTTACCCTGATGTTCATGGATTTAGTTTCAGCCTCTAACTCACTTCACTCACATCTCCAGTTCAGCGCGAACACTGAAGGCTGGATATCTGCTGACAGATTTCCGTCCGTTCAGGTCACTGGTAACAGTGGCTTGTTTTTATCCAGCAGCTCCCTGGAGGTTTCGGCTCCCTTCTCACTAATGACTGCCACAGCCAATATTTCAATAGACATTTTATCAAGTTTATAGATGAGGTGTCATGGGGCTTTCTCTGCTCGAGGGAGGAAATGGACACAGTGATGTAGTGGATGGCTATGTCTCAGGATATGGTGATTTTTTTTTTTTTGGATTAAGAATTTTCTAAGAAAACAGGACAAGTAATTTTTTGAAGTTTATTTACACATGTATGCTAACAGCTGTTAAAAACACTGAGGTCTGAATGTGCAGATTATTGTATTTTCTGGACTTTATTGGAGAAACTTACTGAAGTACTGTAAACTGCTTTGTTGTGGTTTCCTGTAATTATGTCAGGTTTTTGTGTAGCATCCTCACTTGGCAGCTTGATTTGAATTGTTATGATTTAATCCTCTGAGAGTAGTTATGTGACAAAATAAAAGTCAGCCTGGCTAATTGTACTTACATGCTCATAGTGTCAGTGCTAACATGGTGACATCTTTCAATTAAAATTCAAAGTAAAATTATGACTACTAATCAGCACACCAGCTGATTGATGAGTGTTTGCATGTGTTTGGACATGAACTAGAATATCAGAGATAGCAGTTGGATCTGATCATAGCACCAGATGAAAAGGGGGTCAGCTTTACTGATTACAATTGCAGTTCATACATGGTACTGTTAATTATTCTAGCAAATCTTGTGGCAATCTATCAAATACTTCACAAGATTCCAGTCTGAACCCACCAGCAGACACTGCCATCACTAGAACCACACTGCTACACGGCAAAACAACAACAACAACAACAACAAACATGACTTGACAGCATATATTAACAGTGAAAAACAGGGAAATATTCATCCTCAAAAACTCATTAAATGTGAAACTTGTTCTAAGTGAAAAAGCAAACTGCTTCTTGAACAAAATGCTCTGATGTTGCTTCTAACATCAACATAAAAACACCAGCAGTGATGACGAGAGAGTATACAGGTGTCCTTTGAAGGCCGATACCTGTATCTGGAGTATCTTCTATGTTCTGAGCCGCTGCATAGCAAACTGTCCCCCTGGGGAAAATATTTCAACTTGAATTTGAATTTGACAACAAAGCTTCAGTGGTTGTAATGAATGATGCTTGCATCAACTCGCTCTCTGTTTTATAAATAGGTTCATTTACACGTAGACCTTTAAAAATGAGACAGTGGTGCTGGAAAGTAAACAAGAGCAGCATGCCTACATTTCATAAAACAGTTTTTCATGAAGTTGCAGTGAGCTGACTCCACCCCACCCTCTCCAAAAAATATATTTAAAAGAAAACAAGGACTTGCATTTTATTAGCATGCCCTTTAAAAATGAAAATATCCACAGTTGCAATTCTTTAAAGTTCATAGTTTTCGGCCCTTGCTGTATTGCTCACTCTGTGGTAATAAGCAGAGGGTATGGAGGCGAAGCTACCCTGGCCTGCATGACTCTTGACCTACAGCTCAGCTCAAGGACAGCGGGATGTGTACAAATGAGACATTACTGTCTGAAGAGTTCTGCAACTCTTTCTGCCAGCCGGCATGATGAACTGCTGTGTCACACTGTTGTCTATTGCCTTAGGTCAGTATGAAGAAGGGAATGAAAAGACTGCTGCTCAAGTGTGTACAGTCTGTGATAATCAGGCAAAAGGAACCTTTAAATTAATTACATTTTAAAGAATTATTAATTTATTAGCTGGATAACTCACAAAACTCTACATGTACCTAAAGGTTGATGTTTAGTCGTTAAAAGGCCTTGAAAATCATGCTGAAGTGCACTCTGTAATATACATAATTAAGACTCAGCTGTCAGAAAGGTGGGAATACAGTTATTTAAGAAGGATTTCCCATTTCACTACTGCCTTTGGATGAACACTGATAAGATATATAATGGGAGTAAAGACCTGACCTTCAAACCACTGAGAAACCATCTGTCAGTCTAACTCAGTGGGATGAGGAGCTCTGCTCATAAATTTCATTTGTCATCACATTGTTTTCTATAATTGTAAAATAGATTACTAACTTTATATTCTTTATTATTATTGCTTTTCACCCATTTCAGTTTTCCATTGATAACTTGAACTGTCTTATCGGCTTGTCAAATGTAAAGCAAATTGAATTGCATTAACCTGTATGAAAGGTAGTCTTGAACTTCAGCAAGTCCACGCTTAAATGCTGTAATGTGATTGGCTGATTAGATATTTGTGTTAACAAGCACAGGTGTACCTAACAAAGTGGCCAGTGAGTGTATGTTCATATTTATTTATAGCTACTTGGAAAGCTACTTTCAGCTGCTCCCTTGTCACAAGAAATCTCCACAGCAGGTAGCTCCACGTTTGATTTGGGAGGCTTTTAATGCCGGGTGCCCTTCCTGACACAACCCCAAAGGAGATTTGTGTCTCCAGCTGGAATCAAACCAGTGACCTATTACCTGACAAGCAACTGTGTAATCCACTACACTATGCAGCCACACTTATTGCTGCAAATTTAATGTTTTTCTGTACTCATTCCTCACAAATAAACTACTAAAAATTACACAACCTAAAAAAAAAATTAAGGGAACAATCGATCACAGCATAAAACAGTCAGTTAAACTTCAGGGATATTGATTTGTCCACTTAGGAAGCATAAACCATTGTGAATCAATTTTCCCTGGTTTGGTGAAAATGAAAATAGACAACCCTCATAAAGGGAATGGTTTTGCAGGTGGTGGCCACAGACCATTCCTCTCTCCTGATCCCTCCTGACTGACTGTTCTCTAGTTTTGTTGCTAGTGTCCTTGTCACTGATGGTAGCATGAGACGGTACCTACAGCTCGTTCACGTTGCACTGGTAGTCCAGCTCCTCCAGGATGGCAAATTCATAACTACAGTCACAAAAAGATTTGCTGCTGGAAGTTTAACTGACTTTTTGTTATTCAGTAATGATTGAGTGTTCCCTTTTTATTTTCTTAAACAGTGTGTATACATATAATAAATTCAGCATCCTGACTTCATGATAAACTGTGAAGCACTGTCAGTGATTTGATAATAAAGCTTCACCAATCAGTTTACTGATGATTGCGTTACTAAAATTTTTTGGTCTAACCACCTTTAAACAAAACTATACAATGTGCACATTACAGTGGATTTTTTTTTTCCATTTACAAACCAAACTGCAGAAAACACTACAGAAATGTACTTTTTAAAAATAATATTTAAACATGATACACCATATCAACAGCACAGACATTAAATATTAAGAAAACTTTATTAAAAAAAAATGTTTTTCTTTCCTCCAGTAGCTCTGCAAAACCTGATAAATATTGTGGGTTACTTCTTAAAGAGGGCATCACAGTCTTGAATGTCCATCAACCTGATTTGTGTATGAAATCAGGGAGGGCGGAAAAAAGAAAAAAGAAAAAAAAAAATCTGAAAACTAAATGGCAAACTTGTTCCGGATGATTTCTCCACCTTCCACTTCCATCTGCTCGTAAAGCCACTTCCGGTCGCAGCGGCACTCGACACCGCACTTGCGAGATCCACATTCAGGGCAGGGGTAGAAGCAGCCCATACAATCCACATCCAGACAGTCACACAAGTCCTTGCCATTGGAGAGCAGTCGGCCTTTGCTGTCGTACACTTTGCTTTTGGCTCCAACATTCTGCCTGCATGATTTAAAACAGAGAGCGTGTCACATGTTGTCTCATACAACAGTTAAATTTGGTTTTCCTGAAGCATTTTCCCCTCTGTCAGTTTTCCCTAATTATTTTTTATACTTTTACTCTTACACTGTCGTGTAAGATGATTATAGCTGAATGTAAACCACCTCTTTATGAAGTTAATGCTGACTACATCTGTCAATGTTAATAATAATTACAAACCAGCCAGAGTTTCTTCTTTTATTTTTATTATGAAACAACAGTAAAGCTTAGTTTCAGATTTCAAAACTAAAGACACCTAAAGGAAAATCCTAACTTCTGAAGACACTTACAGGATTGTAAGTCACTTGGGGTTGGTCACTATATTTCAGGTGTTTTGTCATAACGTGTTTTAATTTTATACAAGAAAGCCTTCAAACTTATTGGTATGACGATTATTATTATTAATTTTTCTATCACATGATAACCTACATACTGGAACCTATTTTTTCTTTCTACAACAATAATAATCCAGACTCTTTATTTTACAAGCGAGGTCACTTTAACATCAGCCCAACTGTGTCCCTTAAAGGGACAGTCTGTGTAAATAATGTAAAACTTTCCTGCAATAACACACATCGTTGGATGATACTCAAAGATGTAAAAAGAAAAAGTATATTATACTGCAGGAATGATTCTATCTTTGATTGTAGATACCCACACCAAAATCTAAAACTTACTGATGACAGTTTAGCTTACTACCATCCACACTTATAATTCCTGGCCACTGTGGCAAAACCACGCCAACTCATCAATATAAAGTCTGGCCAATGAGAACGCATGGTAACCATAGAAATCTGAGGAATATCACCAGCAGATGGTCTCAATTTGGTCTTTTTGTGCTTTCTTTTCCACAGGTCTGTTGAAGGCCACAATCACTTTAGCCAGAAAAGAACCAAGTTATCCACATGGGTATAATTTCTGTTCAAATCTAATTAGTAAACTAACTGCAAGAGAACAGCATGTTTATCTGGAAAAAAAAAAGGCTTTATGATAAACAGAACTCAGTGTTTCATAATCACATAATTTCCTCAGGGATTAATAAAGTATTTTGATTCTGATTCAAAGCACATTTCACTAAAGAGCACAAATAAACACTTCTACCATCAAATTCACTGGAGATACTGTAAGGTTCTATCCACGAAAAGGCACTGTTTTTATTTTAAAATTAAAACTGATCTCTGTCCAGATTCGAGTTTTAGCCTGATTTTTAAAATAATATACTTCCACACTAACACGTCTGAAACTAGACAACAAATAATTATAATTCAGTATTCAAGCTGAATTAACCTGCGGTAGTTAAGGCTATTTTCTTGATTTTCTTCTAGAAAAGGGTCACGACAAATCAGGAAAGGCCACATCATGACCTGATGAGTTGCATTCATCCAGTGAACACGAGTATCTAAAAATCACTGCTTCCAAAGGACTTCATTTCTGTCTACTTAGGAAGTACATATTTTAAGGGTCCTAAAATACTGGAGTAGTGCAAACACTAAGTGTAAATGTAGTTAAGGCTTTTTTAAATGACAAGGTGTTAGTAAGGATGAGGCCTGAAATTACATCTACATCCATAAGAGCATTTTAGCAGGTTTTAGACATAAATATCGTTCATACCACCATGTCTGTGAACACACATCACATGCTAATTCATATACACTTAGCATGTGATGTGTTAGTGGAGGTGGGTGGACATGGACGTGAAAGTGGATGGTGGGTTTGTTGCAACAATGACAAAAAAATTAGATCTGAGATTTCTTTGGCTGGACTGACGATGAGGTGGAACTCTTACGGAAAATACAGACACCAGTACAAGACTGTTAGGGTTATAGAAAACAGATGTGCAGTTATCACATATTCCCCAGTAACATTATTATTCACTGGAAGAAGCTACAACAATGGAAAGAAGTACCAAGATTTAAAAAAAAAAAAAAGGTATGTAAGCCTAGCTGTAATGTTTTGGCTTAGTTTTTGGGAGTGCTAAAACCCAATAAGGTAGCAAACATGAGCATTGGCAGCATCATTTCCAAAGGTCTGTCCACATCAAAACAAACAACTGAGTCAGCAGCATTTCCAAAAGTTATATGGATGATGGGTATAAACATAATAAAGGTTTAATGCTTTTAAAAGCATTAGTGTGGATGTACTCCAAGCATAAATAAACAGCCTCCACCCACATAGTGTCTCACCTGTCTGACAGCTGTTTCCCTCCACGGCCACCTCGTCCACCCTGCAACAACAACAATAAGAAAGAAATACATCTCACGCAAAGGTAAATTATCCCTAAAATATGATGCACTTTAAATATAAACATAAGGGAGGACAGGGAGCTGTGGTTTAATGTTTTTATGACAGCAAAGAAACTGCTTTGTTTCAAATGATTCAGTGTGTTCTCGTTAATGTTCTATTGTAGCTCTAATAGACTTCATTAATACCTCTGACAATAGTAATATCCTATTCCTGTGATATCCTATCCTAATATCATGGCTTTGTTGCATTTATGTGACAGTCATGACACTTTGATATTATTTGCACATTTTAGACTATTAATTAAATATAACTCAGCTTTTACATTGAAAACACTGGTATAATACTTTAAGAAGCCACATTATCCTCCCACAGTACACACAATAGTAACAGAGAAACTCACCCTCATTCCTCCTCTTTTGTCTCTGCGAAGAGCAGCTTCTTTTGCTCTGTCTCTGTCTGCTTGGGTTGTCATCTGATTTGCGACATTCGTCTCCTTTAGGATTACCCCTCTTTTACGCAGTTCAATCTGTGGAATTTACAGTTATCCATTCACTTAAATGAAAGCAGTCACTTAGGAAAAAGTGTGATGCTGTTGTGAACCCACACCTTTGAGGAATCCTGTCCTTGGGTGAATATGGTGGGCACTGCATCCTCTCTGAGAAACTGTTTCCCATTGTAGTCCCTGAAGCAGTCTGGCCTAAAGTGCTCTGAGCAGAGGCACGTGTTGGCAGTTGGGATGAAGTTTTTCATCCCAAGGCTGTGCACCCATTTGCTGGCGAGCTGAGGCTTGCTGAGAGGGAACCTGACACACAAGAAAGGGAAGGGATTTAGTCAATCCTGGATGCAAGATTTCAACCATCACACCTATTAAGATAAGGACTAACAGTCCAAGGTAGGTGGGTCATTTTAATTTAAAATCAACACAGTTAGGGGTGTTGTAGGTCAGGAGGTAGAGCAGGTCATCTACTAATCGGAAAGTTGGCTGCTCCAGGCTGCATGCCAAAGTACCCTTGGGCCAACCCCGAGTTACCTGTTCCCTGTTCATCGGAGTGTGAATGATAGATAGGAAGCACTTAGATGTAGAAAAAAGTGCTTGTGTGAATGGGTGAATGAGACATTGTATAAAGCGCTTTGAGTGCTCAAGTAGAAAAGTGCTATATAAGAACCAGTCCATTTACAGTTGTGAGAATAAGTGACACTGTGTATTAGATACACAGGACTTTCTCAACACTTTTTCTGGCATAAAACGAGCCTTTGGCATTTGACTATGCACATAAAGCAGGGTAAAACGTGGGCAGTGAAGCGATGGTCCATCTACCTGCAGAGAGCTCCACTGTCAATGGAGGCATGTAGAAAGTATTTGGTACAACCGGTCTGTGGGCTACTCTTGTTGGTCCGTCAGCCAGCCGCAGAGAAGAGCAAAGTTATAACATTCAAAGAACTGAAGTGAAAATGAGTGTTAAACAATGAGAATTGACCACTGCAGCCACTGTCTGTACTTTCATGCTGTATTTTTTTTATCTTTGAAGTTTGGGGTTTTTTTTCCATGGTTCTCCCATTCCCAGTGAACTCCGCTGTCACTCCCTTCCCTAGTCCGGCCAACTCAACAACCAATCAGCATTCAGCAGACGCATACGTCATACATACTTCCAGCGACTCGCAGTTAAACGGGATTTATTGTCCAGTAGAGGTAGCACGTTCGCTGGTACAAACACGATACCTCAACATCTCTGCAGACCCCTCACATCCTGGGCATAAACTGTTCAAACTGCTGCCTTCAGGCAGGCGCTACAGAGCGCTATTTGCAAAAACTAGACCCCACAGAGACAGTTTCTTCCCCCAGGCTGTCACTCTGATGAACACTGTAATAATCCACTGTTATATCATTCAGGTCATATGCACTACTCCGTTTTCCACTTATAGTTTCTTAAGATTTTCTGTAACTTGTTCTTACTTTTTATCCCATATATATATATACAATTTTAAAAAATGTTTCTCTTTTTGCATGCAGAGAGCAAAATGAACTGGAGTCAAATTCCTTGTTTGTGTGCACAAACTTGGCCAAATAAATATGATTCTAATTCTGATTCTCTGCTGGACCATAAATCCCGCAGACGGACACATTTGCGGGACCATAATTTACGCTTAAGCAAGAATAGTCAGCATGTAAAGGGCAAACAGTCAGCATTACCCTACTTAACAGAAATTCATACACTTTCCTGTTATTTGTTGCCAACTGAATAAGTTAAACAAGACATACAGTACAAAAAACTTCAAAGTCATGATAACTTTCCTTTGGTGAAAGGCCAAAACCTCAAAACCCAGGGCTCCAAATAGTTGTTTTATATGCAGGATGATTCCTGATTATGTTTTCCAAATCTGTAAACTGTGTTTTTGGTGAAAATATTCAAAGCGGATATTGACCGAAGCATCAAGATGATATACTAAAAGAAATGAGCACCCGAGTTACCAAATTATTATATTACACTATTTATTTCTGAAAACCTTATGAGCAACTTCTGGCCTCATGGTACTAATCTTACGTTGACGTGATCTGTCATACCTGTTCCCATTTATTCTTTATAGTTTGTTTATGCGTTTGTGTGCGAGGGTTACTGGCTGATATATTTTTTGTTCAGTCTCTGCTGCTGTCATCAGGAGCAAACCCACTCTCTTTTTGTGGCACTGAGATGGCTACACTCTCTTTATAACCATCTAAACCGTATGTTTACCTCAGCGAGCACCACGGAGGGAGGAGACAGCCATCAGGTTATATAATTGGATTTCTACTACATGTAGGTATCCTGCAGCCATAAACGATAAGCTTTAAGCAGACACTTCAGAGTTCGCTTGCTTTGTTAGCTCCTGTTTCTCTAAGTACTTCTACCAGGGGGAGGGGGAAGCCATCACGACGTCCCTGAATGATGTCGTGCTGCAGTTTTGGGTTAATATTCAATCCACCATCACGTTAACCTTAGCTAGCTCTGCGGGGCTAATGCTAAGCTAAACCAAGGTAGCTTTTCTTAAAGCTAAAGTCCAACAGTGGCTTTGATTTCCTACACCTCATTTAAGCGATTCAAAGCAAATGCACACCTGTGCTGTGCTACATTAATGCTGGAAACAAACGAGAAACTTCAGCTCCTCCGCTCCGGTGAAAGCTTACCTGTAAAATCTTATTTCTGACCCTTTGACGAACTTATTGTTGCATCCTGTTGCCGCACATATAACGGGCATGGTGGCTTCTTCCTTCTTTTTTCTGGCCTAAACTATATGATAATACGAATAACGGAAAAGAACGAAACTACAGCACTTTACAAACTGTTTTCCTTTCGCAGTCTTCTTCTGCCAAATTACATGCATTTCTGTTTAAGCTTCCTGTTTGGCATTGGAAGAGTCTTCCCTCTAGCGGCGGTTCACAATGTTCACAATACAGACCACAAAACAGTCATGAATACAGTACATGACTGGGGTACATATATATAAATTATAATAAATCATAATATAAATTAGTGGGAAAAAACCCCCGAATGGATCAGCTTCCTCACAGGGATGCTGCTCGGTAAAAACTGAGGGGTGTTTCAGTAGAAACAGCGACCAAAGTGACAACTACACAATCAACAATTAGAATAGAGGGTTATTCCAGTAGGGTTGGAAAGCATGAATCCCCCAAAGATGGGTGCACATTTGAAAGTTCAGTGGACCAAAACTATAAAGTCTGGTGTACTGAGATGTGGGGAAAACAAGACCTGAACGCTTGACCACTTCAGCTGGGGCACCCATGTGTCATTTTGCTGGTGTGATGAGACCTTCACAGTCACCAGATCTAAGCACCAACAGGACATTTTAGAATTGGCATGTCAAGATACACAGACTGTATTTGACACCCTTTGAACTGTGGACTTCCGTTGTGGTGTTTTGGAACCAGAAGTGACCACATTTGAATGAGTTATCGCTGTGCTCTTGATGCATGCTCAATAATCCAGGTAAGGAAGTCCCAGAAAGCTGAATCTGTTCATCTCCCACTGAAAACACTACGTCCAGATGGACAGATTCAGCTTTCTGGGAGTTATCCCTGTGCATTTTAATGCCAGCATCCAAGATGGTTGCATTTCCCAAACTGAGAAGCCTGACTTCGGTGTGCTCGCATGTGGAAATAACCTGGATGCTTCAAAGATGTTGTACTTTATTGCTTTGTGAGTTTAAAAACACACCGACAGCTGTTTCCAGTATATATAAACACACATCAAAACTGGATTTGAAATGGATAAAAGCAGGCTAACATTAAACTTCTAGAATGGCCTTCCCAAAGCCCTGACCTCAACCCTACTGAAAATTTGTGGACTATGGTTAAAAGCTGGGTCTGTGTCAGGAAACCAACCAATTTCAATTAGCTCTACCAATTCTGCCAAGAAGAGTGGTCAAATATCCAGCCAGAATTATGGCAGAAGCTTGTTGATGGCTACCAAAAGTGTCTGGTCGAGCTGCAACTTGCTAAGGGACATTTAACCAAATATTAGTGGAGGCGTATGTATACTTTTGACCCTGTGTGGATTAGAGAAAATCCAAAATACATTCAAACTTGTGCACCCAATTCTTGTCTTTTTAAAGTCATTAAAGATGTATCTGTGCAATCATTCCACCCTGGAAAAAGAACAGTTTAAGCTGGCTTGCAAGCCCCAAATTATCATGAAATTCATGCCTTTGATGATGAGTGGATGTAAACTTTTGTCCACAACTGTATGTATATGGTCTGTGATCCATCCTATTTCTGTAAAATGTACAGACACAAACCCCATATTTGCCTCACATTTCAGGGTCCTACACATCCTATTAGCAGGTGTATTTAAAGTGGGACTATAAATTACAGCAGGCAACAAATGCAAACACCAGGTTCCCTGTGTAACTTCATCTTCTTCTTCTTTCGGCTTCTCCTTTTAGGGGTCGCCATAGTGGATCACCTGTTTCCATCTCACTCTATCCCTAGCATCCTCCTCTGTCACACCAACCCCATGTCCTCCAGTGCTACATCCATGAATCTTCTTTGAGATCTTCCTCTTTTCCTCCTGCCTGGTAGCTTTATATTCAACACCCTTTGTGCAATATAACCACTCTCCCTTCTCTGCACATGTCCAAACCAACTCAGCTTTGCCTCTCTAACTTTGTTTCCAAACTGCTCAACCTGAGCTGTCCCTCTGATGTACTCATTTCTATTCTTGTCCATTCTGGTCACTCCCAGTGAAAATCTTAACATCTTCAGCTTCAGAGTGCCACTGTCTCCAAACCATACATCAAAGCAGGTCTCACTACCATCTTGTAAACCTTCCTTTCACTCTTGCTGCTGTCCTTCTGCCACCAGGTTCCCTGTGTAGCTGATATCTAGTAAGCACTATCAACCAAGGCACATCTTGCATTATTGCATTATTATGTCTTGTAGTGGGTCCAAAGTCAAAATCTCATTTTATTTGAGTTTTTACTGAAATCATGAATAAATTCCCAAAGCACAAAATAACCTGGGGCGAGTAAACATTATTCCAGCATGGTTTGAATGAATTTTTTTGTTTGTTTGTTTGTTTTTCTAACTAAATTGTGACGATGGCAATATACGCTGCTATTTTT
>VUQS01058325.1:0-32221 GCA_015108495.1 Heterochromis multidens | reverse complement strand
CTTTTATACACTAGACATGTGTGGAGTTAAACTTTTTATATACTGAACAAAGGTGAATGAAACTTGTTTTGTAACAGAGATATGAGTGTGTTTTTTATAACATAGAAATGATGAGAAAATGATTTAGTACAATGGCAGTACAGTATTCGCACCTGGTCCTGAAGGTCGGCCGGGGGGGGGAGAACAGCTCCTCTGAAAACAAAGCAGGGGCTGTTCTGTGTCCCCGGAGGGGGTGGAGGGACCCGGGATTTAAAAACATGTCGGACCGGAAGTAGCTCAGATCAAAACAGACCAGCAGTGAGTTAGCTCTGTGTGTTTTTGGTCTCCCCGATTGCAATTGAGGTAAAATAAAGTGTGTTAAACTGAGTTGTTGCCTCCGTGTGACTTCCTTGCCATCAAAGAACCGGGAGAAGCCGGCGTGCTTCGTTAATAAAAATGAAAAAAATTTAAAAATCACATAATTTCAACCCACCCCTATGTGCTTCAAAGGCCTGTAACTCAGAATTCACTAAATATGTAAAAAAATAAATAAAAATCAGCTGATTCTAAATGGTGGCTGATCTTTTTTCATCAGATTATACAGCACATAAAGTACATTTTGCTTAAAATACACAAAAAAGCTAATTAAAATAATTTGTGATAAGGGTAAAGATTTCAGTACACATTCCAACAGGATTCACTCCTTTTTTGCATGGTCCATACTTTAAATAAATGTCCTTGATAAAGACGTCAGAAAAGCTGATGTGAAATACCATGATCTATTTTTAACTGATAAAATGATACAAATTCAAAGAATTCACTTGCGTTAGTTCTCGATCCTGTCTGGGTTCAAGAAGCAAGTCAAAGGCGATTCTGTTCCTGATAGAAATGGCACTAGAAATGAAAAACTATTAAAAGCGCCGTGGGTGTCTTTTCCATTCACATTAGCGTGACTGAGAACTTTCGTATGATGCATGATTAAAAATGTGTGCTTTCAGTTAAGATTATCTCTTTCCAGTACACGGCACATCAGAGTCTTGAGTTTTGATCAATGGTGATAAGCATGAAGATAAAATCTCTAAGAGAGCAGATTTTTTTGACAAATAGATACTTTAAATTCTTCCACTGTTCAAGTTGTCAACAGATTCCCATGTGTTACTCAGATAATTACACAGTATGACATCCAGCGGCAGGATGGATTAAGACAAGTGCCGGTTAAAAGACAAAAGACAATGGAGGAGACGGCATGTTCTCACCTGGGTAGATTGCCATGTTCTTGTTCATCTGGTGTTCTGCAGTCTTGCATGTGATTCTGTCATCAGCCACACTCTGGATTTCACAAGGCAGACCTGTGGAAAAATGTCAAATGTCAAACTTTACACGTACACATGCAGAAAAAAAACAACGGAGCTGAAAAAGGCACGTTTTCAATTGGGGGATTTATTTACTGCACATATATAATTTAGAAACATTTTCCAACCACTCGACAGTGGTAGAAAGCACAGTTACTTAAGTACTGTATGTAAGTACATTAATGAGACATGTACACTTTACTTTATTGACATTTAAGGCCACTTAGCACTTTTACTCCACTACATTACAGAGGTAAATATTGACCTTTTCCTCCCCCTGCATATATAGCTGTAGTTACTCTGATGATTACATTTTCACAACTACATATGAAATACTTCTTGAAAACTTCCAAATTGCAGCTTAAATTAGAACCACCTTGACCACCTATGCCTGTAAAAGTCTACCTTTATAACAATAACACAATAATATAATGTATAATTTAATTTAATGTGTGTTATAAGTGTTTTTAGTTATTTTTCAATTGTTTTAATATATCTAAAATTTCTTTCTGTGAAGCATTTTGTAACTTCATTAAGAAAAGTGCCATATAAATCAAGTTTATTATCATTATTGTCAGAGTTGATTATTCTATATAAAGGGTAGTTAAGGTTTTGATAGACCAAGTATATTTTTCTACTAATCTTTTTTCCACTACCACTTAGATTTCATCCCTTTAAGTGGAATTTTTGCAGCTTTCTAACATCATTCATTTGTAATATTTTCTAACTGGTAATATTTTGTAGCTACCAATTTAATTACTATTTTTGCATTTAGCATCCTTTGTTTCATAATCTATCTATCTACATAGATAATCTATCTACCTATACCGCTGCAGCTGTAACATCAGTTTGCTTGTATGGAATCAATAATGTTCCTCCTGTTTTACTGAGGTTCCTAAATCTAAAATGTTTTCAGGAAAGCAGATTGTGCGAGCACTGTGATGTGTACTTTTTGTTTATGGTACCTGCTACAATGGCTTAAGAGCTACAAATTTAGTCTAAAACTTCAAATATCCTGATATATAAATGCTTCAAAAAATAAATTATTGTTTAGCTTGATGTTTTCTAACTGTAAAGCTTTGGAAAGTGGAAAGCAAACTGGAAAAACTGATTATCCTCTACATTAACTCTTCAGTCTGTTCTTATTGTGGGAATCACTGTATGTAACTGTGATTTAATGAAGTTACATTAATTATTATTGATAATTTGTGTGTAGCATCACTTAAAAATGTAAAAGCCAGCTGACATAATCTCTTGATGCATGCTCAATAATGCAGGTAAACGCTACGTCCAGATGAACAGATTCAGCTTTTTGGGATCCAGCTGACATAAATTTCCGATGTTTGTGTGTCAGTATCTTTGTGGAGAGTAATGCCTTTAAACAGTGATTGCATGTCGATTGTTTACATACTGGGTTTTACAGTTCAGTTAAAGTGTCACTTCTATTATTATCGCATATGTACCGTAACTGAAAGTCAGCAGCATGCTACATGAAATCCTTAGAAAAGCAACATTTTTGTCATGGTGTGTTGTGTTTCTGTGCTTTGGAAATTTATTTCCTCTGCTGTGTGACAAGTCAGTGGTTTTCTATTGTTTTAAAGGTATGCAGACATGCTGTTGTGTTGATAAGGATCACCTTGGTTTGGCTTGAAGTTTGAACAATACGTAGAGTTTTTTGTTTAGTGGAAATGCATGTATCATTCACTTATTCATGCCAAACACTTTGTGCTGAAAACAACTTTGAAAGTTGTCACGACTGTTGCTGGTTAGTATTTTTATGGGTTTCTGTTCAATTACCTCCAACGAGAACACGTGCTGGTTGATCAGTTTCGTCAAAAAAGCGTCCCAGAACGGTCAAAAGAGTTCCACCCATGACACTACCCTCTGATGGAAAGACCCCTGTCACCTCTAAGTAAAAGACAAAAAACATTTCATTACACTAGGAACAAATACTAATTATAAAAACTGGATCATTATCTGTGAACAACAAATATCTGCTGTCTAACATACCTGCAAAGGTCTGAAACATGGAGAGCTTGCCCAAAGCCGAAACCCTGTAGAGCTTCTGCGCTGCCTGACTTCTAAAGATTGTAAAGGAAAAAAAATAAGGGTACAATAAAATTATTGTTTGAGGTCATTTAACACCAGTAAGTCAAATCTTCTTATCAGTGCAATTGCAATCAGTTTATCTGTCTGCAATTGTTAAATATATCCAGAAGATAAAATGTTCCCAAACCACGAATTTTACATTTAAGTATGAAAAAAGTGTTTTACCTTCCATAATCTGCATCAAGAATGTAACTCAGGTTCTGATGACCTGTTGGATGCAAAACACATTACTAAAGGGCTGTTTGGATAACTTTTGAAAGTTACATATATTAAGAGGAGCTGTAATTTCAGTGTGAACAAAATCGGCCTACCAACATACATCCCCGTCATTTTGCAGCTCATGTATCCCCATTGAGAAGTTTCAGAATCCAGTTTTAGTTTATACCTGAAGATATATTTGACAGACTTAATTTTGTGCAAAATATGAAATAACTTAGTCTTCTCTTTTACATGACTGTAGTGCTCGGCATCTATGAAACATATTTTTTTCAATGCAGAAAGCATGTAGGTGAACAACTCACAGTTCATCTGAATTGGGTTTAAGCAGCTCACAAGGCATTCCTCCCATGTAGGCTCTGCAATAAAGAAGATTGCACTGATTACAGAGATGTACAAATAAAGGTTAAGAAAATTACGCTAAACTCTTTGTTACATAGCAAGTAAATTCAGTAAATTTCTTCTTTAACTGAACATTAAGACTTTATCTTACATCAGTGCAGTGCAAATAAATTAATTTATTTTTTAACTTTTCTTAGATGAAAATAGCTTATAAAGTATTCAAGGATGATAATATTATAGAATATTAACAGATTATCATCAATCCATGACGAATTTTCATTTTTATCAAGTTTGCTCTTTACTGCTTTGGTAAGGCTAATTGGTTTACAGTAAAAAAAAATATCAGTTATTTTAAGTTTTCTACCTCAGAAATCTGGCATTGATGCCATTTGAGCTCAAGTCTGTGTTGCTTCCATACACATCAGAGAAGATCCGTCCATACACGGTCACCAGTGTGCCTGCAGTGTTATTCAAGTGGGTTTAACATCAAGTTCAAAATGGACTCAGTAAAATCACTGCATGCTGTACAGACTGTACCTGGAGGACCACTGACTGGACTCAGAGATTCAATAGTAGGCGTCCGATACCAAACAGTCTGAGAAGAGTTAAAGTAAAGATGAAAAAAAAGACCAAACACCAAGACAAATCCAAAAACATTTAAGTCATAAATGAAAGCATCTGTGTTGCATTTCCTGCAGACTTACTATGAAGGTGCAGTACCAACTAATACTGTTGCACATGCTGCTGTCAGGAATGGGAACACCATCTACACTGACATGGATTATATAACTATCATACGGCATGGGTCTGTGAGAGACAAAATAATGATTTTAGATGGCAATAACATGCAGGAAGTAGTTTTTAAAAAGGGCTTCTGTATACTGGAGAGGACACAGTCCCACCAATATTGAAAAATATACTAAATACTTACACAATACATACAAAACATGAATAAAACAGTAGCTGTGCAATAAGAGGTAACCATACAATGCTGTCCAAGATCATTGTCAAATATAATTCAATTCAATTTTACTTATAAAGCGCCAATTCATAGCAACAGTCACCTCAAGACACTTTGTAGTGCAAGGTAAAGACCCTACAACATTAATAACCAGACTCCTACCTAAACAAATTGTCAGTATTATGACTCGTATTACAGAGTACTGCAGTTCTGCAGGGGGTTTGTCCAAGTGGTGTTGCTGTAGCTGTTGCTCCACTGCTGTGGTTTAGTGTAATCAATGTCAAACATTGTACTGTGTCACTATTTCATTACTTTTAAATGTATTAAAATGTGAAAAACTGGAATAAAATTCCACTTGCTAGCTTTATGTAATGTGAGAATGCATTATTGATTAAATTAGAGGCTTATTGTGCAAATAAAGAATATATACAATTATACATACAGTACAAGGTTTTTGGTAAAAAAAAAAGAAAAAAAAAAGGGGCCAATATGCAAGGACTAATCAATTAACCAATGCTAACATTAGCTATTATAGCTTATCTAGAAAGTTCATAAGCCATGGTTCACAAGGACTGCAAAACTGCCCTAACCCTAACCCTAACCTCATAACCCTAACCCCATAACCCCTAACCCTAACCCTCATAGGTGAATTTATTCAGTGTAAAGTGTCAGATAGACATTGTAAAAATAATTACATAATTCATGAAATAAATAAATACAAATGTACTGCAAAAGTGTATAATCAGTGACAACTACCCACCTGGTGTAACACATGATCTGGTTGCTGTGTGTGGAGTCTCTCTCCACATCACAGGGGATTGACAGGGTGTTTGACACCAGGGTCACACGGTTTCCAAACATGTCGTCTGCTGGATTCAGCTGGAACTGCCGCTCCTGGGCAAAATCTGGAAGGAAAAAAAAGGGGCAAAATAATCCCAGAAGGTAACTGTTTTTGAGTCTTAGAGTCACATCATTTAGCATCACCCCCCCCCCCAGGCCAACAGGCACTGGATTAGGACTTTCATCATTAGGGATCTCCTACCCTCTCCTTGAATAGTGAGTCGTGTAGCTCCATTGGTGCTTCCTATGCGTGGAGACACGTAGGTAATGCGTTGAGCATCTGTAAAATTTAATTAAAACAACATGAGAGACCTCTCTCTCTCTCTCTCTCTCTCTCTAAACAGAGAGCTTGGAGGTGATCTGTCAGTTGGCATTTTGGTGCACAACAATTACAACTACTCATAAAACAACTGGGTTTAGAATAAAACTTGGGGGAAATGTTTTATGTTACTTACTGCAGCAACACCAAAGAGCGAGAAGGAGAGCCGCCGCCTTCCAGTTGACCTCCATCCTGGAGAGCTCCCAGATTATTTCACTGCCTCACCTGCACGCGTCTCTGAACCACTTGTGAACCACGTGACACAAAAGTACTATTGAAAAAAAAAAGTTTCTGATTTTATTTTCTTGTAATTCAGATTAAGTTGACACATATCAACTGTTTAATGAAAAAATAAATAAAATTACTTAAAAAAGTTATAGTAAGCTTGAGGAAACGATTGAGTAAAACACAAATAACTAGATGATTATTACTGAATCACAGCCATACAACAAACACATGTACTAAAATATGCAATTATGAAAACAAATATTAGAAAAAAAAACTTTGGATTTTTGAAATTATAATGTGATGTTAATGTGAACAAAACTCACCTGTTGAAACAATCAAGAAAACCTCTTTACCGGTTGACTGGGAAACGCGTGCCACCTTTTTATAACGTGCTCAGTGTCCCGCCTCTCACCTGAAACTGGGAGGAGACTGGAAACAAAAACCGTGATAACGGCTAACAGCTCCATGGACACAGGAACGCAATCATACATGGATGGAAATGAGGCGGAAGAAGTGGAGCTATAAAAAGCTCAGACTTGCACAGAGTCAGAGTCTCTCAGTAAATATCACCTTTGTGTAGCCTTTAACTTTGGCTGTTGGATTCCATTAAAGTGTATTCATTTTCCAATTGCACAATGTGCTCCTGTAGGGGATAATATTAAAGTGGTCTTGTCATTGGTCATGTTATTGTTAAAACACATACTTTATAAAACTGTCTATAATCATAAGAATGATAAATAAAACTATTTGTGATGCTTGCAATCTTCTATCAATTGCAGATTTCTTATTCAACTAATTTTGTGACTAGTAAAGTATGTATTGTGAGAAGAAAACAGTTAAAAGTCAAACTGTCATAATATGTAAAACTGGCAAACATGAGGTAATGGGTATGGGTAAATGAAGTTAAACACAGTTCACTGACAGCAGACTACAGACCAATCTCTTGGTGGTCCTTTTTCGTATAGCCTACATCTATAAAAACTCTAAGCAATGCAAAGAAAGATTGGTTAATTAAATACACCAAAGTGGATATTCCCTTGTGCAATATCACTTAAATATCAAATAATTCAACCGGTGTCCTCAGCAATGACATTTACAGATGGCACCATGAATGCCAAACCACTATCTACCTTCAGGAGGTCTGACATCAGAGAAATATTTCAGCATGATAACGATCCAAAGCACATTGTAAAAATCACACAAGTGTTTCAAGAAGAAAAAAAAATTGATATCTATGATCTCCAATAGAACACCTTTTAGGTATTTAAAAGAGAAATGTAAAGCAACAAACCCCTCCAGGAAAGAGCTGCTGAAAAAAAATCTTTGAAGAATGACATGATGTCGTTCCAGAAAATTGTGCAACACAGGTATTCTCCATGTTAGCAAGGACTGAGTTTCTCAGAAATACAGGTTGACTAGATAGATATTTTGGAAAAAGAAATTAATTTAAATCTCAGTAGTAAAATGCCTACTGACTTTGGTCGCATTGGCACCTGTATTTTTAATGCAGTAAATCTAAATTGTTAGTTTTAAACTTCATGTAAGAGCAAATACCCTGTTGTTTAACTTAAAAGAAACGTGTGTTTTTACACTGGATTCAAATTGCAATGAGTAATTCCAGTTTTTGACCTGTGCAACAGTGGTATACTCCATACTGAGGAAAATCTATCCATCCATCCATCCATTTTCTTCCACTTATCCGGGACCGGGTCGCGGGGTCAGCAGAAACCACATATAAGTAAAAACACACCATTGATAAGAGAAACGCTGTGTCCATGGTGCATGTGTGGGGGGACACACAGACTTGCTACAATAACATATATCGATATTTTAAAAATTATTACATATCTTAAATTTCACCTAATCTGGTTAAATTTGTACACCACTTTTATTTTGAATGCGATTAATTTGACAAAATGAAAAATTTGACAAAATACACAGTGAACAAAGTTAAAGATTAATCTGACTGATGACATAATATAATTTAGAGATGTGAATTAAAATCTGCGCAGTGTGTTCTCAGTTTTTTTTTTTCAATTAGCATTCACACCAGGCCTTTTCATAGGCATACTCTCTGTGAATAGGATATCCGTGTTTGCATATTGATGATAACCACACATGGGAACCTTCTGTATGTTGTATGAAGACATGAACACCTACATATAACCCACACATAAGCCCTTACTCCACGCACGCACCCATCAAGTCTCATCCCCCATCAGTGTGTTATTTTAAGTCCTGAACTGACCAGCCCTTTCCAAGAAGTGTAAAATTATGAGAACGACGGAACAAAAGGAGATGCTGTATGCTTTCCAGCAGATTCAGAAAGGGACACAACAGGGGTCACCATCAGTTCATCTGGCTCAGCTTCCTCTGAATGATGTTATCACACTAAAAGGGAAAACTGAATGTAACAGCTTTGAGATGAGTATGTGCTCATGTCAAAAGGTGTTTAAAAAAAGTTATTTTACAGCCCTGTGATTAAAAAAGTTAGGACGCAGAGTAGCATCTCAACAAAAACAGAATGTAGTGATTTGCAAATGATTTAACTGAATTAAGCAAAGACAACAAATCAAAGCTGGAAACTGCAAGATTGTTTTTAAAGCTTATTTTTTAGGAAAATACATGCTTATTTTGAATTTGATGCCAGCAAGATGTTACCAGAAATGGACAGGGTTGAGTTTAGCACTGTGTTGCTTGACCTCTTCTTTTAACAGAAATCTTAAATTGTTGCTTCTTACAGGATTTTGGGCCTCCTTAGTCTTGTGTTTAGTTTCATAATATCCCATATGTTTAGTGGGTGACAGCTTTTCAATGTAGGCAGACCAGTGTAGCATCCAGACTTATTACTATTGAACCATGCTTTTGTAAGCTTGCAGAATATTGATCGTCTTGCTGAAGACCTTCCCTTAAAAAGATATTGTGTAGATGGCATTTTATGCTGCTCCAAGACCTGCATATATCTTTCAGCATTAATGATTAGATTAGATTAGTTTCAATTAGATTAGATTCAACTTATTGTCATTGAAAAAGTATATAACTCAAACAATGAAATGATGCTATCAAAGATGTGTTATCTAAACCATATGTAGTGATAATGTCCTTATTTGAGACTTTTTCAGTCATGCTGAGGTCTGGACTTTGACTGGGTCATTGCAGCACATTGATTCTTTTATTTTTCAGCAATTCTGTTGTACATTTGCTGCTGTGCTTGAGATCATTGTCCTGTTGCATAACTCAATTTGGGCCAAGCTTCAGCTGTCAGACTGATGGCTTTACATTTGAGTCTAGAGTACTTTGGTATCCAGAGGAGTTTATAGTCAACTCAAAGACTGCAAGGTGCCCAGGTCCTGTGGCTGCAAAATGAGACCAAATCATCACCCCTCCACCACCGTGCCCGATAGCTGGAATTAGGCATTTGTGCTGATATGATGTGTTTAGTGTTCACCAAATGTGGTGCTGGGTATTATGACCAAATATCTTCACTTTGGTCTCATCTGTCTAAAGGACATTGTTCCAGAAGTCTTGTTTGTTTAGATGCAGTTTTGCAAACCTAAGCTGTGCTGCCATGTTCTTTTTAGAGAGGCATTCTCCTGACAACCCTTTCAAACAAGCCATACTTTTTCAGTATTATTCTAATTGTACTGTCATGAACTTTAACATTTAACATGCTAACTGAGGCCTGTAGAGTCTGAGATATAGCTCCTGGGTTTTTTAGTTTCTCTGAGCATTGCTCCAACTGACCTTGGGGCAAATCTGCTGGGATGTCCACTCATGGAAAGACTGGTAACTATATTGACTGTTTCCCACTTGTGAATTATTTTTGTCACTGTAAAATGATGGACTTCAAATTGTTTAGCAATAGCCTTATAACCCTTCCAAGACTGATGGGCAGCAACAATTGCTTCTCTAAGATCATTGCTTATTTAATTTATCTAGTTTTCTATTTTGAATTGGGAACAGATTGGGGACCTGCCCAGGGTGTCCCCTGTCTTTTGCACTATTACTGTTAAATAATACAATTATTAGGCACTAATAAAACATAAATATTATAAGATATACATTTACACAAGCACATCTCTTATCGTCTTTCATAACACTTTCACTTAGATAACATACATAAAATGCATTAATAACTAAAGAGCCCCGCAGTCAAGTGTGACAGTGAGACAATGACATCTGGTATACCGACTTATTTTTAGCACACTCTCTCATTGTGTTGTCAGTTGAAGAAAGAAATGGATCTGTCAGCATTTTTAGGTTTGGAATTACAACAATTACAACAACAATGACCAAAATAGGCATGACTTTATTTTTCTTCTTCAAAACTGCAGCATAACAAACTAAAATCAATATGAAAACACACAATACAAAATAAAATTAGCACTAAAATGAACACAATAAACATCAGTTTGGATTTCAATTGTGGATCAACACTGAGTTAAAAAAAAAAAAAAAAAAAAAAAAAAAAGGGAATTGTGTCATTCACAAGGTTGCATGTTGAGCTAGAAAAGCTCGGATTCTCTGAAGGAGCTCTTTCTTCACACTGTCTGGTACGAGTGCTGCAGAGGAAAGAAAAAAAAAAAAGGATGAAAAGTGATAAGTCAGAACACAGTATAGAAACCTACAGACTAACACCAGTTATTGTAGTTGTTATGTTGTTAGGTGTTTCTAATATTTTTTTTCCTCTGCATCTTATACATGTTGGCCTGGTAGATAAAACACAGCTTTTAAGAGGCACCAGCTCCCTCTATAGCTTCCTGCTAAGCCCTTTAGTCTACAACCTGAACCCGGAAAAGTTGGGACGTTCTTTAAATTTGAACAAAATGAAAACTAAAGGACTTCCAAATCACAAGTCATGCTGTTGTAATAACTGCAGTATGTAGTTTTGCATTGTCCTGCTGAAATACATAAGGCCTTCGCTGAAACAGATGTCATCTGGAGGGGACCATATGTTTCTCTAAAACCTTTTATTTTTATATATATAGATAGATAGATATAGATAGATAGATATAGATAGATAGATAGATATAGATAGATAGATAGATAGAGATAGAGATAGAGATATACACACACACACACACACATATACATACACCTTTCAACATTCATAGTGCCTTCCAAAACATGCAAGCTGCCCATACCGTATGCACTTATGCACCCCCATACCATCAGAGATACTGGCTTTTGAACTGAACCCTGACATCTTTACTTCTGAGAGACTCTGCCTCTCTATGACATCCCTTTTATACCTAATCATGTTACAGACCTGATATCAGTTAACTTAATTAGTTGCTAGATGTTCTCCCAGCCGAATGGTAAATGGTAAATGGACTGATTCTTATATAATAAGTACTCTCCCGGAGTACTCAAAGCGCTTTATACAACATGCCTCATTCACCCATTCATACAAGCATTTTTTTCTATGTTTAAGTGCTTTTCTAGCTACATTCATACACATTCACACTCCGATGGATGCATCGGAGAGCACTGGGGTTACTTGTGTAGTTGCATTCCAACAGTTCCCTATTCTCATCCCTTGTCCACTTATGTCCACTTCTCATCAGTATGTCCTGGTTCCTCAACAACTGACATGGACCTTGTTAATCCGGGTGACGTCCGATTACGTGTCTCTCGCTCATGTACCAAGGTAGGCTTTGGGTAGTATGGGGGGCCTAGCCTGGGGGCCCTTACTGGATGCAAGCCCTGGTTGGGATTCGAACCCCGCCCTCTTGCTCCGAAGTCAGGTAGTGTTTCCACTTTTGTGTTTCTTGCTTTTTCAGCCATTTTTTGCCCCCGTGCCAATTTTTTTGGGACCTGTAGCAGGCATCAAATTCGAAATGAGCTCATTTAGTGGATGAAGGTGTACGATTTCCCAGTTTCAACATTTGTCATGTTATCTATGTTCTGTTGTGAAAAAAATACTGGCTCATGTGATTTGGAAGTCCTTTGGTTTTCATTTCATTCAAATTTAAAGAACGTCCCAACTTTTCCGGAATTTGGGTTGTACAAAGATGGACAAGAATCACACCTCACTTTGTTTTGGTTATCTTTACGTAATTTATATAATATAATTTTAAAAAACATATTAAAAGACATTATATTCAGACGTTACAGGTTGGGTTCTCCAGAAGCACAGCTCAAAAGAAAGACTCATGTCATGAATGAGAAGGCAGGTTTGACTGGATAGAAAATATGATTACGTTAAATGTAATAGAAATAATTTGAATCTTCAGTATTTATTAGAGTGTCAAACAAGGAATTTAGGATTTGATATGGAAAGCAATTTAGTGATGCATATATGTAATTAATCTTGAACTCTCTAGACCTGAGAGACAACTTTTAACTGGCAGGCAGGCTTCCATGCTCTCTATACTCTTTATACAAATTCAACACATATTGAGTAACCAAGTTTCCCATATTTTAACTTTAGCATTTTTTGTTTGTTTTAGGAGGCTGCTACTTATAAAATGGGCTGTTTTTATCGTCCACCTCTGATAGCCTAATGTCTTGTCCTCAATATGCTTTCTCATGCTGCTGTGCAACAAATGCAAACACCTTTAAACACAACACAGTCACATACAACATCATCAAATATTACAGCCTGTAAAAAAAACCAAAAAAACAAATCCCATAAACCCATATTTTATTAATAACAGAACACAGAAAACATCAAATGTTTAAAATGAAACACTATTTATTTGTTCTTAGGCACTTACTTACTAGCAGTCTATTATATTGTTTCATAAATATGTGTATTTATGAAACAATAGATTTATTTTATGAAAAATATTGGCTCATTTTGAATTTGATGGCCGCAACACATCTCAAAAAAAGTTGGGCCAGGGGGAATAAAAGGGTAAAAGATTAAGTGGTACTAAAAATAAATAGCTGGAGGAACATTTTGCAACTAATTAAGTTAATTAGCAAAAGGTCAGTAACATGATTGGGTATAAAAAGAGCATCTTAGAGAGGCAGAGTATCTCAAAAGTCAACATGGGCAGAGGTTCACCAATCTGCAAACTGTGGAACAGTTTCAGTATAATGTTCCTTAATGGTAAATTGTGGAGAATTTGAATATCTCACCATTGACTTTTCATAATATCATCAAAAGACTTACAGACTCTGGAGAAATCTCTGTGCGCAAGGGACAAGGCCAAAAATCAGCATTGCCTCAAGCAGCACTGCTTTTAAAACAGGCATGATTCTGTCATGGTAACTGTATGGGCTCAGGAACACTTCCAGATACCCCTGTCTGTGCACACAGCTCACTGTGGCATCCACAAATGCAGGTTAAAGCTCTATCATGCAAAGAAGAAGCCATATGTGAACATGATCCAGAAACGCCACTGCCTTCTCTGGGCTAAAGCTCATTTAAAACGGACTGAGGCAAAATGGAAAACTGTTCGGTGGTCAGACAAATCAAAAGTTGAATTTTTTTTGGAAAACATGGACATCACATCCTCTGGACTAAAGAGGAGAAGGACCATCTGGCTTGTTATCAGCACTCAGTTAAAAAAACTTGCATCTTTGATGCATTAGTGCCTATGAAATTGGCAGCTTGCATATCTGGAAAGGCAACATCGGTGCTGAAAGAAATATACAGGTTTTAGAGCAACACATGCTCCCAGATGATGTCTTTTTCAGGGAAGGCCTTAGATATTTCAGCAAGACCATGCTAAACTGCATACTGCAGCTGTTACAACAGCATGGCTTTGTAGTAGAAGAGTGTAGCTGCTTAACTGGCCTGCCTGCAGTCCAGACCTTTCAGACCAACTGAAAACATTTGGTGCACCATGAAACCAAAAATATAACAAAGGAGACCCAGGACTGTTGAGCAGCTAGAATCCTGTATCATACAAGAATGGGACAACATTCCTCTCCCAGCAGCTGCTCTCCTCAGTTCCCAGATGTTTACAGACTGTTGTTAAAAGAAGAGGGGATGCAACACACTGGTAAACTTGGCCGTCTCAACTTTTTTGAGATGTGTTGCTAGCTTTATTTTTAGTAGATTTTCTCAGTTTAAACATTTGATATGTTTTCTATGTTCTATTGTGAATAAAATATGGGTTTAAGAGATTAGCAAATCTTTGTATTCAGTTTTTGTTAACATTTTACACAGCGTCCCAACTTTTTTTGGAATTGGGGTTCTATTAGAATCTGCATATTGCATATTTTATGACTTACTTAAAGACTGTTTGCTGTGCATTTATAGATTTATGCTGCACTGCTCTACTTGGAAATATGACATGCAGAAAATTTTAAGTTTAAATTTTAACAGTTGAACAGCTTTTGCACTCTATACTAAAGAAAATTCTCACTAATACCAGCACGATTTTATACTGCAAATCAACATTTAATGAATAAAAATATTTTCTATTCCCCAGTTCAAACACTTCCCCATGTAATTTGACAAAATGTAGGCAAAGCTAAAAGTTACAGATAAGGGGGTACAATTTTTAAAAGCTTTGAACTCTGCAATTAGAAAACATCAAAGTTAAAATAGAGGGTGGTGATGGCTGAAACTATAAAAGAAAGTCTCCATCTTTCTGATGGCTGCAACTCTTAAATCATATGGTTGTGTTTAGCCTGCTTCACTTCTTTTTGATTGTGTCATTTTACATACAGTCTACATTCATAATGTACGGTTATACCATGGAAATGAGTGTACCGCTTTGCAATATTACCATTTAAAAAGACTCCATTAATGTATAGTTGAGCTGTAGGATATTTGCTCTTATTCTTGCTGTACTGTAAAGCACCTTGTGACTGTGTTTTGAAAACTATATACAGTATATTAATTTTTAAGATGAAAACACAGGAAACATGTGTCCTGCTGGTTTATTCATCATCATCCTCTTGGTGAACAGGCTCTCATCAACTTTTGAATGAGCCAATCACACCGAAAAAGACAAGACTGCTTCTAATTACTCCTTATAAGCTCAACAGAGTGGAACCCTAAAAAAATTTAAACTAAAGGCTTACAAATCTCGACACATGGACAGACTCTGTCCATCCAATTCATTCGCATTTTGAGCACCAAAAACAAACAAACAAACAAACAAAAAAACCCAATTATTAAAGTTAAAGCTATGAATTGTAAATTCTTTAGGCCAATAAATCACAGTACTGTGTAAAAGTCTTGAGCCACCCCTCATGTCTTTATATTTTGCTACGAAAATGGGAAATAGGTGCAGTGATTTATTGAAATATGTGCAAATATCCCTGGAAAAACAATATTTAAGGCAAAAACAGAGTTTGTATAATTCTAACGGGCTTGAAAGTCAATATTTGGTGTGACCACCTTTATTCTTCAACACAGCCTGAACTCTCTTAGGCAGCTTTCTTGTAATTTCTTTAAGTAGTCTTCAGGAATAGTTCTCCAGGCTTCTTGAAGGACATTCAAAGCTCTTCTTTGGATATTGGCTGCTTTTTGTTCCATTCTGTCAAGATGATCCCACACTGCTTCAATAATGTTGAGGTCTGGACTCTGGGGAGGCCAATCCATGACTGAGTTCCATTTTATGTCATACTGAAAAGATGCTTTCCAGATGGTATTGCAAGGAGGACCAAAATCTGATGGTACTTTTCTACGTTCATAATTCCATTAGTTTTGACCCCAACACCAGTGGCTGAAATGTAGCCCCAAACCATGACAGAGCCTCCACCGTGTTTTATAGATGACTGTAGACACTCTACCTCTCTCCTGACATCCTTTATACATACTGACAAAGATTTCAACCCAAAATTTCAAATCTGGATTCATCACTCCATCAGACCTGTTGCCACTGATTTTCAGTCTAATTCTTGTGTAATTTGGCATACCTCTTTCTCCCTGTTTCTCTTCCTTAAGATTGGCTTCTTGACAGCCACCCTTCCACTGAGACAGTAGATGGGCCAACTGAAGGGCAAGAGGCATCTCTCAGGTCCTGTGTCAGGTCTTTGCTAGATTTTTTGCCATTTCTTAAGGACATGACTTTCAGATACTGTTTGTCTGCTGTAGACAGTTTCCTCAAATGTTTTAAGGACACAACTCACACCATGTTGAGATACTTTTTGGCTAATAGCTCTTCGGTAATCCACTGTATTGGTGCAAAAATACTATTTTATTCCCGTCAAACTGTGTTATTTTGTCATTTTTCATAGGTTCAACTAAATGTGAAATGTGAACAAATTGTGCTCTGCAACAGGCTGCTAGTAACAAAGGGCTTAAAGATACAATTTAAAGTAGTCTGTTATGTGTAGACGACACTTGCTCATCCCTTGAGTTAGGTGCTTTTTTACTGTTGAATGATTCATAGGTCAGTGTTAAGTTGCTTAACATAAAAAAAACAAAACACACAAAAAAAAACCACACACATACAAAAAACCAAAACATTCCTCTGAAAAAGGTCAGGTACAAGGACTGGACTGAAAATTAGTGACAAAGCAGCCAATGCCCAAAGAAAAAATTTGAAAGACCTTCAGAAAGCCTGCAGAACTATTGCTCAAGAGCACTTTAAAATAAATTACAACAAAGTCTGCCTCCTTAGAAGCAAAATATAAAGAAATGCTGGGTGGCTTAAGACTGTATATCATAAAAAGTTGAAATTGTAACAGCCTTAATAAATATGTAGTGCTGACCTACAACATTAGCACTTTGTTAGTTTGCATGTACAGAGATTGAGGAGGTTTAAAGATACTGTGCAGTGCTAAATAAATAAACTGACTTGACTTGTACATGTAAGCCAACAAAGCACATGAGTACGGTCACCACTTCTAACAGTCTTCCTCCCCCTGCTGTTGTGTTTCAACATCTGTACCGTACCTCTGCCTTTTGGTGTGACCTCTGTGACCAGGTCCTCCACTGTCACATGCTCCAGGCCCTTTTCTCTGATCACATCTGGATCACACGGGAGGTAACGATTTTAGTGACTTCTGTTTTCATAGCACAACAGCATCACCGCACACACACATGCGTGCATACACACAAGCACAAATTAAATACCTTTGCAGTGTGCTTTCAGCTGATCCTTCCACCCACACTCCACCAGCTTCGCCCTGAGTAACTCCTTCAACCTGCGGCCACACATTTAATTCACATTATGTGACTTTATCTGGAAAGTTTAAAATCCAGCGAACAATCCAGCGCCAAATCACTGCAGAGAAATCTCGCTTACCGCTCCCGTTCCCCCATCTCTATCAGCTTCTGGTTTATTGCAGCCCTCATTTGGGAGTCTTTGCTCATGATCCGCCTGAAATCAAACACACACACCGACACTGTCAGTTTGGATGCAAAACTACAATGAAAACATACATTAATATGTTTAATTTAGCTCCCTATCAGATAGCCACTACCTTTATCGAGAAGGATCAGCTGGGGAACACACGGTCCCTTTACACAACGACACCGTCTAAAAACGTTTAACGCTTAAAGGTTCCGCCTATGGAGCGGTTACTCTTTCAACATCAACCGGAATCACCAACGAAAGTGGCATTAGTGTTCAAATCCTGATCTAATAACAAAAAATCTATAATACAACTAGTTTTGGCTAGGAGGAGTAAATAAAAACAGCCACTTATTAAGCGGTTCAAGAGAAATGAGCCAAAGACTCAATTTCCCATGAGCACCCTGGGAGGTTTTGTCCGCTGTAATGGCTCCGTGTGAGAAAACCAATGACGAAAACACAGGAAATGTGTGTCACGCTGGCTTCATCTCCTCCTCCTCCTCTTGTTGTCATCAAGTTGTGAATAAGCCAGTCTCATTGAAAAAGACATGACGGCGTCTAATTACTCCTTGAAGGTCAACAGAGACCTGTTGGACCCAAACTTTGAGAGTTATAGGTTATCCTTGGACGCCATACCTACGTACAACATTGAGCTGGATGCTGGTGAGAGAAACTTAATGCAGTGCAGTTAGCAGGTGTGCTAGCCTAGCCCTGATAAAGCTCCAGTATAAGTTCTGTCTCTCCTAACAGCAAATGGGAACAGCGAGCTAAGTTATTTGAAATGATCTCAAACATCTTATTGGCTGACAATACGTGACGACGTCTGTTATTGATGCTAAATAACATGTAAGCTCCTCTAACTGTAGCTCAGTGGCTCAGAATGAGGTCTAAGGTCCCGCACTGAAACCTGACGAGCTTTCACACGGTCACATTAGCATAGTTTAATCCACTGCAGATTAACAGATTAACACTGAAGTTACTAATTATTACAGTTTATTCTTCATACACATGCATAACTTATTTATACTGTCAGGACAAGGACGCTGGGATTCCAAAAATAATATCAGACTTACCCCAGTATTCCCATAGATGATATACAGGCCATCTCTTTGATAAATAACAGGAGTTACTAGGTATAGCTTTCAAGTACTTAGAAAATGAATAACAAAAATGTAATTATTGTCTTGTGTTTTCTGATTTTACTGCCATATTTAATCGTTTCTTTTTCATAACTGCTACAGCTGTGGAGGAGGTCAAGCTGAAGGATACTCAGTACACCCTGGAACATATGCGTGCTTTTGGCATGTACAATTACCTGCACATAGACCCCTGGTATGAGGACAGTGTTTACTTTGTGGACTGCAAAGGACGGGCCCTCAATCTCACCGTCACTCTGGTGAGTTTTTAAATCTTCGTGGTGTTTTTTTGGAAATCCATTTATATTCCTTTGCCTACTTATTATTATTGTCCCTCCATTGATGTCTAAGGTGTTTTTACACCTGCACTGTTTAGTTTGTTTAAAATCAACTCTGGTTTGTTTTCATCATTGATGCATTGGTTCATTGGTGCACATGTGAACATGGTAATTGCACTTGGGTGCAGACCAAAACTACCGCACTGAGAACCTTTGGAGGAGGTGGTCTCGGTCCGATTCCAAACAAACTTTAGAGCGGTTGATTTGAGCTAAACAGCTTCCTGTAGCCGGGTATTCTTTGTATTCTGGGATGTTGCAGAGTTCCATAGACATGCACAGTACAGTTTTGCCTGAAATATTGCCCAGATAAATATGACTGTTAGGAGTAAACCAGTTCAGAACACAGCAGCTTCTTCCTGTATTTATAATACGAGTATGTTATGAGAATGTATGCTCTGACTGACTCTGCTCGGATCAGCTGGTTCTTGCATTTGTGGCGTTCCAAACACGTGTTGCAAACAGGGAAGTTGCCCACTGGCTGGCAAACTATGCAACATCAGCACTCATAGCATGGTTGAAGGGTGCTTCTCCTGTCTCTTAATTACTTTTTAAATTTTCATTTATTGGTCATTACAAATGCAGATGCCAAAATATTGGCAAATAGCTAATATCAGCTGATATATCAGCCCTGACAATATATTGGTTGGGATCTACTTAGGCTCCTTAAGCAGGGGAGAAAATAGCAGAAAGAAGAAGCTCTGCCACTTTTTTCCTTCCTTGTGAATAAATAAAATACTTTCACTTGCATAATAAGGTTAATTGATCTTTTTTAAGCTTTAGAGGATCATAATGTAATGTAATGGTTAAGACAAACTGAGTAGTTAAAGCAATCATGGAGTCTAACATTACACAGTGTGGTTAAATACAGCTGACTAATGGTAGTTAACTTGCCACCATAATAACAGTGGTTACACAGCTGTAGAAATGAGCCACAGGCCAGTCATGCATGTGTACATTAGTGTCATTAGTATGTTCTCCAAATACAGCATAACAGTGAGGTAATTAAAGCTGCAGGTTAGATGTTTCACGGATAATGATTGTGGTCAGTCTTCTGTTACATTTCCCAACCAACCCAGTGTTGCCAAAATCATTATCACAACACTAAAGTGTTTTGCAGCTGGAAAAATGCAAGTTGGATCCGTCCAACCTTCATCAGCAGAGTAATCAGGCAGATAGCTTTCACAGCCTCATACTGTGAAGCAGTTCATTTTATTTTTCACATCTTGGAGCATTTACAGACATGACAATCTTCCCCGTGTTATAGCTGTAACTGATAAAAGCTGAACAATTTTCCTTGTTATAATAATTTAGATCAAGTACTAAATGTACCTTCATGGTAAATGGATGTCACCTGAAATCTAACTCTCGCCTTGTGAATTTACCTAATGCACAGGTTGGTCTGTGGCTCCAGAAAGAAAGAACTCCTCATACCGACCACACCCCCTCCCTGTGGTAAAAGTTTTAGTCCCTTCCTTGCTCTGAGAATATTCCTAAATCACTTCTAAACTGGGAGTCTTTGCTAATATTTTTAGGTAAAGTTAGGAGCTCTTTGAGATTATGTTTGTGATTAGGGGCCTGATGTTGTGACAGTGTTTTCATTGGAGGATTTTAATGCACCTGATGTGCCAGTAGGTGGTGACCAAACACTTGAGCATCAGCAGGTTGTGGCAAGAGAAGAGATGTCTGTAAAACAAAAGAGTTTTAAAAGTTCTGTTTAATAATATAATGTTAATATGGCTTATTATAATTTCTAACCTCTGTGTTTTCCTGGTCAAGATGCTAAATTTGTGACTCCCAGAAAGAGCAGGAGTCTTAGTATTTAGCGTGAAACACAACTTTCTTTGCAGTCTTTTGTCTGTCGTATGAGTCACCAGAGCAGACAAAGTTTGGATGAGCCCTTGTAAGCCTCCAGTTAATCATAGGAGTGATTATATAATTGACTGAAGGTTCTGATTGGTATTGTTACCCCATACCAAGATGTTGAGATGAGGAGCAAAATCTTTCTCATGACCTTTTCAATCGAGCCTTCTTTTATGTCTTAGTCATCATTGACCATAATTAGACATAATTGGTGCCTCATTGGAGTTTTTTTTCTTTGATGATCATCACACTGTAATCCTGCGAGACAGTGTTTCTGGCTTTCAGTGGCATCATTAAATGAAATTTATGGAAAAGTGTTGCTCAAATTCTAATTACAATGATCACATGATAATTATCATCCTTCAGCCTTTTGTGCTCGGTTGCTCGGCACATTGTACATAGGTGTTTCAAGCTCTGTTTCAGGGCACAAACGGCACGGATGCTGGAGAAAGTGATATCAAAGGTGCATCGTACATTAGGTAGCAATATAATGTGTCGTGTCACACTCCATGGCAACAACAGGGTAGCTTCTCCACAGTCCTTTTGAAAAACTGTTTCTTCACGCAATTTGTGATGCTCATGTGGTGGCACATCTATCTATTACTAATAAGGCTCTCAGATTGTTGAATCACACGGGTGGCCACATGACAGCTGCCAACTGTATCTGGCCCTGATGGGTACATGTTTTCTCTTACTCAGTGTATCATTCTTTAGATTTTAAGACTTTAGAAAATAAGAACACCATGGAAAATCACTTGTACTGTATGTTTTCACCTCAGATGTTAATTGCAAAACTCTTATGGGATGGAAGCAGTGACCTTTCTGTTCTTCTGCAGTTCAGCCGCCTATTAAATGTCTCTGTTTGAGTCTGTGATTCATGACAGGACTGCTTATGGATTGTTTGATTGAATGTAGCAGTAACAATGCATGCATCACATATTTCATAATATTCTGCAATATTATCTCATGCTATTTTTAAACTGAAGTGGTGGCAAAATCCATTTTGCCGTGCTGTTCTCCATCTCTAGCACTGAAGTGAGCTTACTTGACATCCATCCATCCATCCATCCATCCATCCATTTTAACCAATTATCCATTTCAGGGTCATGGGAGAGCTGGAGCATATCCCAGGTGTCATAGTGCAAGAAGCAGGGTGCACTCTGGACAGGTCGGCAGTCCATCACGGGGCTACATTTACTTGACAGTCAAGTAGTAATTGGGGTTAATTTTCAAATAAAAAAAAAAGAAGATTTGCTCTTTTTCTGCTACATGTGACAGTAAAAATAATATATATGTATTTATTTGTGGTAATTGGACAAAGCATGCACTTTGAGATACTGAAAAAGGTATTTTTCCAGTGTTTCTGAAATTTGATGCACCAACTTAATCAAGTAATCAAATAAACAATGATTTTGTTTCGTTCTTATACACCAGCACATTGAGATTTTCTCAGCAGATATGAATGAATCCAAATGGCTTAATGCTTTCTTTTTTATGAATGCAGCACTGACTTATGCGTCTATTGTGTTCTGAATTCAGGACACCGCCCTGGGGAAACCGAGAGAGGTCTACCGTGTAACTGCTGAGTCCATTCAGTGTGAGGATCGTCTTTGTGCCTCCCTCAGCCTAACCTCAGCGACCTGGGCAGCTCTGTCTGATGGCAGCGGTCGACTGTACCTCCTCCGCACTGGCAAGAGGGGAGACAGCTCCCATATGAAGTGGGAAGTAAGTATAGATGTTGTGTTTACTGCTGTAAATGATGCACAAACATGTTTGAAATATTTTATAACATGAAAGTGAAGTTAAAAGACACAAACCAGTTTATTATGTTTTATGGACCTGAATTCATACCATGTACCATTTTAATACTGGTGCTGCTTTGTCATCTGCTTTTTTGGCTTAACACCACTAATTATTAGCATTTGTAACTGACAGTTGTTCAGTTAGTTAGTCACTAGCTCACTGGCATGTTCACAGCTGTCATAGATTAGGTCAATACTGGGCGAGATTGGAGGTGTTTTGAATATCCAAATATCTCTGGTGATGTAATTTTGAGTCACTATGTAACTCTGTCAGTGCCACACAAGAAAACCTACGTTAGTAGATAGTCAAAAAATTATTAGGCATTAATTATAGGGCATAATTTTACCTGTTCCTAGGCTCTAACGTACTTGTGATCCTAGCTGAATAAATGGTTAAGGAAATGAGTGGATTGATGTAACTCTAGCCGTTCCTTAAGACACTTCTGCTGGTGACAGTAATAAACTGTATATAAGAAATGGACGTAGCTTCTGGGTCTAAAAAGTAAAGCCAATACGGAAGAGCCTTAAAACTGCATTCTTTCTATCAGCCATCAGGTGGCGACTATATTTCTTTCAAAAAGGAATCCAATTGGATAGAAGTCTATGGGAAAAATTACAGTTTGAGTATCTTCGTCTGTGACCTCAGTAAACACTTTACTGATGAGTTTATGGCCTCAATAACTAGTTTCAAGCCATATTGAATACAACATGATGTTCATTCGAAAATTATCAACTCCCCTTAGAGTCAAAAAAAGAAGATATGAAGAAGCTTGTTGCTGCTCTTGCTTGTCAGTGCCAGAAATACTAGTTGATTAAATGTTTTATTCTTAGCTTTGTCACAATAAACTTGAATATAACCAAGCAACTGAAGCGATATGTAACCATATTCTGCACTGGGGAGTGAATGCTAACAAAAAGTTTTTTGCTAAGCTTAGCCAGCTTCTGCAGACTAATCTGATACTGTCTTTGCAACATTATACACGACGTAAAATGCAACACATTTGAGTGACACTTAAAACATGATTTGATTAACAAGGATTGTGATTAACAGTTTCATATATCTCCTGAGATACAATGAAATATTTATTGACCAATGTTTAACTTAATCTATGTAAAATGTGCTCAGTTTTAAATGTTTTCTGAGGGTTTTCTGTTTTTTAGACTAGTCTACCAGTAGGAAGCAATAGGCTTTAGCTGAAAGTCACAGAGAGATGGGGAAGTCAGAAAGTATTCTGACATGGTCACACTTCATAACTGTTGGTCTTTTTATTCAATTTGTTCATGATAAAAATGTCAGGGTTTTTTGTGAGCATGCCAGATGGTGCACTAAAATTTTCACATTCAGTAAGTAATAACTCAAAGGCCAAACAGAACAGATACCTGGGGTAATTTTGAAATGAAAATAAATCTTCCTTTGGCCAGAGTGAGATATGAAAAACCATGTCAAAACTGTAATTTAGAGAGTAAATAACATACTTTGTGGCCTCTTTATGGGCTCCACACCCAGCAACTACTAAAAAATAGAGGTAGGTTGCATTTTGAGAATAGATTTTAAAGAGTAAGTACACTTTCTTTTTAAAGTTAAAATATTTAAATGCATCAGACTAGATCAAACCAAACAACCACGTTTTCTTTTTGGAGGTTTATTATTGAGTTCATAGCCAATAAATGTGTTCTTGCATTATGAAATGTCTTATTATTCCCCACAGGATATTGTCAGGAGAAGCATTTTTAAACCAGTATGCAAATTCAAGCTTTCAAACCAATTTCTGTGTTTATAAAGCTCAGCCAGGCTTTGGAAATTGGATTGTAGTTGTAAGGAAGGAAGTCTTTGATGAGTCTTTGTGCGCTTTATCCTGTTAACAAGCATGCAGTTGGGAATGGTTACAAATGAGAGTTCACTCTATGAGCAAGCACACTTGATGCATTTGTAAAGGCAAAGTTCAAGACTGGAATTTATAATGAAGATTTAAACCCTCGAGTTACCAATGTCCAATGTTCTATTTTTAAGTTTCAGCACTCAGGGATACCAGCCAAACCATACTGCATCTCTCACTCAGTTGTGTTTTTTATAGGTACCAATAATAAACTGCGTCATAAGCCAGATATTTATGCAGTCACATAAAATTTGGGCTTCTTGGGATCACATCATCTTCTTCAACCAGACAGCTGAAGACCCTGATGTGAAAATACTAGTTTGAATTAGCATTTTATTGGAAGAATAAAGAGAAATGTCTCCCTTTTCGAGTGCAGAATAGACCATTTAAAGCCATTTAGCAGCATTTGATGCTTTATTAAAACATCTCCACAGCTATATTTATTTGCCTATAGCTACTAATTTGTATAACTATTAGCATTTTATCATTTCCTCCAATTTAAAAGATAATGCAAGGATAAATCTTTGCTTTGCCACTCCATTCAAAAGTTATTCCAGTCTTATATTCAGGAGAAGTTGCAGCTCCCCTAGACTTCTAAAGTGTTACATTTTCAACTGCATTTTAACTTGTTACAAATGATTAACAAGAACTGCCAAGAAAATTTTAATGTAGATGGTAAATATTCAGACTGTCTGGGACAACAATTAATGACATAAAGCAGAGGTAACAGTGACTTATAACAGTATAAATCTAAATAAAAGCAACCTGGCAGATTAAATAGTTTGTCCGCATGTAGCTGCACAAATGATCTCTTTAACTTGCTGAATGTAAATATACAATAGTTGGATTTTTAAGTAAGTAGGTGCAAACATGTATTTAAGGTCTCAGTCACGCAGGCCTCAACACTGGAGGTTGCTGGCTGTCGCTTCTTTGGTTGTCAAGAAGGTGCTGCAGCAGAAACCTCATTGTGATTGCTTTGATTGCTAGCAGACTGCTTCGATCACCTGTAATTTGAAGGTGAACATTCTCCATTTACAGCTTGTGTCCCACTTTTCACACTTTCACTACTTTTTGATAAGTAGTTGGCGTGTTTTGGCAGACAAGTCTGCATCTTTCATGCAAACTATGGGCAACAATGGCATTCTACTAGTGATCAAAGCATTCACAAAAAGGTTTTTGGTGCAGCACCATGTACCTCTTTGCCACCAATTTCACCTGGTGACAGCCAGAAACCTTCAGCACTCGCCAACCGGTCGGGGAATACATTTTTCCCTTGTGACCTATGGTTTTCAACTGGTCTGTAGGCCTATGTCACTGAGGCCTCAAAGACTATCCTTGAACCATGTTCACAAATTTTTCTTAGATCATCTGAGCTGCCCTTTGCTTGGTATATTTATAAGTTTCTTTTAATAACTTTGAGTTTTTGTAGAGACTTCTCTATCTCTGAATGGCTGGACATGTGTGGTTCTTTATAAAACTGTTCAGCTGAGGTAATAAGCCACTCTTGTCCCAATTAGCTTTTGTTGATTTTTCTAGCACTCATCATATAGTGTTGCATGAGAGATCACAAATGCTCAGTGCAGTCGGATTGGACCATAAATGTATTCTAATCTTTCAGCTCCCACAGTACAAATACTATCAATGTCCAGTTGTGATGATTTGCACTGCAAGCTCTAACCTGGCAGCTTCCTTCCAAAAACCAAACCAAACCAAATATTTCCAGTAGTAAGAAATGTATGAAGTAGATTATCTCCCTTTGTGTCCTACATGTGGAAAAAGGGTAAAGTTGAAAATTGGTTAGGTAACATTGAAAGCAGTCACCACAATCATTAAATAAGAGAATGCTTGGGATAATTTAAAAATGGTGTCATGACATTGTTTGTCCACCAGAGCGGCTCTGCTCCGAGTCTGTTGTCTGCAGCACATGTAGCAGACTAGCCTCACAGTAGGTTGGAAATATGGTGGTGCAGGTTTAAGGTGTGTCATCAAGAAAAGTTGCAAACTACTTTGTGAAGTGCATCATCAGGAAGTTCATAAAAACAAAACAAAAAAAAAACTGTGGAAATAATGATAGAAGATTAAGATTCATGTTCTATTTCTGGACGTACTATTGTGAGAAGTTTTCTGAATTTCTTCCAAATCTTGCATTTAAAACACAATTTTATTCTTTCTGTTTTTTTAAAAAATTATTATTATTGTAGGTGTTCTCCAGATTCTTCTATAATTCAAATTGGCAGTTAGATGACTTTCTGAGCCAGTGGAGAGAGATGTTTCAAAACAAAAACAAAAAAAACAAACCAAAAATACATTTAATACCAAAACATTTGTTATTGATCTAATCATTTAATCTCTAATCAGAGTTTTATTCAATTTGTATTGGTGATAATTAATTTTATATCACTTGGTTTCAGCTTAGCATATCTGTATACGAGATATTTACATTAAATTTATTCTAGTATACAGATATTTTTATGGCAGCAGTACCCTGTTAGATTCCTAAAAAAAATCATCATGTTCCTGTGCCTACAGCCACTGTTCAATGAAGACCTGGGGGAGCCTTTCACCATCCTCCACAGCGTCTCACACGTCCAGGCTGGCGTTCACAGCATGGAGGTTCTGCTGCTCCGCGTCCAGAAAGACCCGCAGGAAACCAAAGGAAGTGGTTACTCGGTGTCTCTCGAGTGGATCACAGTCGTCAACACTGCAGCACAAGGTGGGTGGTGCACTGACTGATTGAGTTTGGTAATTGAGCATGAAGTAAGATAAGACAAGTGTGTCATAAATGATTAGGATATCAGTTTCAAGCCTGTGATTTAATTTTAATGTCCTTCCCTCCTTTTTTGTAAACAGTATTTCAGTAGAAAACTGAAATCCTTGTTAATTAAACCATAATAGGATATTAGTCATAGTCATCCTTTAATGGACTTTAAATATTATGTCCCAGATGAGATTAGTGTACTCTGAAGCAAACATTGGCAAGAAAGATTTTCATTAAAGTTCTTGGCGCTTGCTGAGAAAGAAAGCCACCGTGACTAATGATTCAAATATTGCATAGACAAAACAACAGACGCAGCCTTTAGAGAGTCCCGTCTTCATTTTGTTGGATTTAAAGATGCATCCCTTTGATATCTGCTTAATATTTTACTGCTTATTTAATATTTCACTGTTTGACTAAGCTTTAATTTTGCTAATGCTAATAAACTGTACCTGGCCTGGGCTAGGAACATGGCCAGAGGGGGGCATAGGGTGGCATCAGCCCCTCAAAAATATGACTGGTGGCCCACTAAAATTGTTTTGTCCTATTAATACCAATCCAAAGGGGAAGTCCAAATGCCCCTTTCTGGGAAAAAGCACAGATAGTTGTTAGAGATGGGAATCACCAAAGACCCCATGATAAGGCATCATAATATTTAACTCACAATACGATATTATTGCAATTTAAAACGGATTTTCAAGCAGACTGACTGACCAACACTGCCATTGAAAACCGTCATAAATGTTGCATGCACCTGATAAATGGAACTGTTTATGTTACAGTCTAGTCCAACTTAACTGAATGCAAACGTAAATCCACAGCCTATGACACATCACAAGTTAATGCAGCGCTCAGGATGGTGGTACATGAGATGAGCCCTCATGTGTCCTTTGTCCCATCCTTGTTAAAAAATCCAAAATAAGTCTAGACTTTTGATTTGAACACAGATGGTGCTTTTCGGATTTCTTTCTCCAATGCCTCCATCCTTGTTTTACAAACTTCCTCCTGCATGCTGACCATGACCTATGCTGACCTTGCTGGAAAAAACTCAACGGCACCATCTGGTGCACTGAAAAGGCAATTGATTTTATTATTCTTGTACTAAAAAGTTCAATTTGTATTTGTGATTTATATAATAAGATAGCAGTGTTTTGTGTCACTGTGCCGATACAATATTGCAATGCAAAACATCATGTTACTATGCTGTATCGATTCGAGCGGAGTCGGGCAGAGCATAAACAAGTAATCCACGATGTGTTGTAACAGTAAACTGCATTGTCATGTTATGCTCATATTATAACTACACATAACAAATGTTAGGGAAATCCGTTTATGTTTCGTGTGTCTGAAAGAAAAAAATATTGACCGATGTATCAGGTTTTTAGATCGCCAAATATCAGTATCAGTTTTGGTTATCTCTGTTAAGAAATATGAAAATATGCACAAAAAGCAAAACAATACAGTTTTAAAGTTTTAACCTCCCTCATGCCTCATTTTTAGCTGTTCTTCCTCATTTTAAGCACATTTTAGGCTAAAATATAATAGTTCTATATAAATTCATGTGGACTGTATAATTTCTGTCTTTGGTTAACTAAAAAAACGAAATAAACTAAAAACCGCTAAAAAAAACCCCCAAAACTAAATATATAAAAATATATTGGTAAACCTACCACCAGACGTAAATACTAAAAGATTAAAATGAGTATTTTTTTTTAATTTGTTGGTTATTCATGTTTGTTTCACTGAGAGGTAATCTGTGCTGCTCACATTCACAAATCCAAGCCTGGAAGCTGCCCAGTGGAATCACTGGAGCAGTGAAAAGGTCTTACTGAAGGGCAGCATGGTGAATGATGTTAATGTAGAATAGCCAGGAGCTGCTTTTTCACTTTCCACACAGATTTTCCTGTTTTCCTGTTGGCTCAGCAAATGGACTGCCTTCTCGTTACAAGTTCCCTTTTTTTATTTTGTAGATAAACATTTGCAGGTTCCAGCTTTTTGAATCTGAAGCTCCATCAGTTATCTGTGAAAGAGGGATTTCACTTTAGTCATTAAAACTGGCGATTTGGAGATATTATAGAATAAAAATAAAAATAAAAGATAAATTTGAAATGATCTTTTAACTTAAGAAAATACAAGTATTAACTGACAGACAGCAGATTGATCATAAAGCTGAATAAACATTTTCTTAAAAGTTTCACCACAGACTGATGCTTTTCTCTTTAAAATTGCACCAAGATACAGTTACTGAGTATAAAAACAGTAAAAGGAATTGAGAGTGTACATAATCATAAAATTATATAATTACTGATAAAACACACCAATAATCATGAAAGGAACCTGCAACCATTCATGTTGCAGGCACTTGCATTATTTTTCAAAAAGCTAATAACTGACTCAAAATACCTACAGAGAGGTAAACCCTCTGCTCTGATAGAAGTGGTTTGAGCACGCTCTGTAAGGACTGCTGGGAGTTCTGTACATGCAGTGCCTCTTGACATGAGAGGTGTTTTTCTACTCCTCCTGGTCTCTGTCTGAGTTTATAAAAGATTACTTTACACAGATGTCATTGTGTCCTTTGGTTTCCACATGCAGGTCAGGAGAAGAAATATGAAGTGAGGAAGAGGAGGGTCCTCAGGGGGAAGTCGGTGCCTCACTATGCAGCGGTGGAGCCCAAAGGGAAAGGGCTGATGCTGGCGTCAGAAAAACCGTTCGTTTTTACACATGTGGATGGCCGTCCTGTGGAACAGCCTGAACCAGAGCCCATGGAGGTGGAGAAGACAGGTGGGTAAAAGGTGGTGCTGGGAAGTCTGCCAGCGAGCAGCTTGAAAAATATTACTGTTTTGGGATCGTTGAGGGATTTCTCTACGTGACATTGCCTTTCTAGTAGGTAATTTGACGATTGCAATACCACTGGTTAGGTTTGTGTCTGAAAAACTAAAGCGCAAAAAAAGTCACATTAAAGATTCAGTCAT
Source organism: Heterochromis multidens (assembly GCA_015108495.1). Lineage (NCBI taxonomy): Eukaryota > Metazoa > Chordata > Actinopteri > Cichliformes > Cichlidae > Heterochromis > Heterochromis multidens. The sequence continues at coordinate 1,928 of VUQS01058325.1, read as the reverse complement.
TACTTTTTGATATGTGAGTTTGGGGAGTGAAAAACACTCAGTACTGTCATTAATTTAGAGGGTTTTGAGAAAATTGTGTTGGCTGTCCGTTTAAATAATCCTGCAATTATGAAACAGCATTAGACTTCAGCTTGAGTTTCATTTCTGCATCTCTAGAGAAATACTTTTACTACAGGATCATCCATCCATTCATCCATCTTTGTTTATTTTTACCAGCTAATTTTTATTTATTTATTTATTTTTTGGTGCCCTGCAGGACATAGTTTATACGCTTTTAAAATATGGTGCATCATTACAATAGTAGGGCAAGACAAAATAACAGAAACACCTGTTATTATAACATAATACAGTTCAACAGTAACACAAAATAAATCCTTTAAAATGATCAGGATTTTCTACTGGACTCTTATAGCCCTTTTCCACAAGTACCTACTCGGCTCGGCTCGACTCGGCACAGTTTGAGGGGTTTTCCATTAGGTGGTAGTACCTGGTACCAGGTACTTTTTTAGTACCTGCTTGGTCGGGGTTCCAAGCGATCCGAGGCGATCTCAAAATGTGACGTCGACGGACTGCATGTCACTGATTGGCCAGGGAGGGACGTCACTGAATGAGTCATGATAGCGACTCCTTCACAATTCAAACCTGCCATTTTTGAAACCCGGCAACAAGCAAAATGGCTACACACAAACAACACCGTGTTTCATCTCACCGCCCGCAGCCTTCTCTGGCTCTCTTCTTTTACCCTGAGTCTGACAAAAAGCCATCGACCGAGCCGCGATCGCCTCAATGTCCTTGTTGTGTGTTTGTGTTGCATATAAATGAAGTCACAGGACTTTCGGGACGCGTTGCTATAATGACCCCACCCACACTGATATGGTATTAAATTGTAATGGAAAACCACCGAGGCGAGGCGAGTCGAGTCGCGCTGAGTCGATCCGAGTAGGTAGTAGTGGAAAAGAGGCAATAGACTGTATATAAAAGATGGTTGTAGCCACATTGATGTCAAAGCAGTGCTAAGTTATCAGCTAATACTAGCAAGCTTAATTCGGAAACTGCATTCATAAATAAACTACTAGAGCTTTGCTCACTAGACTTGGAGCACAGATCTTTTGACAGGCTGTGCTTAACAGTAAGTTGCATAATTTTAAGATGATTGCATTAAACGTACAGTTAGCAGCCTTGTTGGCACATACTGGTCCCTCAAAGTATCCACTACCCTAATAATACATAACATGATGTGTTAAAAATGTTTAAATGGTTAAAATGCTACAATTGCACTGTTATGGAGAAGAAAATTAGGTAGAGACTAAAACTATCCTTTGTGTCAGGATGTAAAGGTGCTTATTTATGCAGTAAAGTTGGTGATTTAAAAAAAAGTCAAGTCAAGTAGCTTTTACTGTCATTTCAACCATATCAGAATCAGCTTTATTGGCCAAGTATGTGAACACATATGAGGAATTAGACAAATCTTTTTTCTTTGCTCTCAATGTACTTAACAAAATAGACAAACAGACAATACAGATAATAAGAACATGTAAAGCATATTCATATGTTAAATGGTGCAGAGTGCAAAGATGTTGGAATAAATTGTTGAGTAAATAAGGGATGGATAATATATACAGTATATACATGGGAACTTGACAGTATATATATATATGTATATAATATACAGGTATGTACAGTGATATATAGGTACAGTGGGACAAAAAAGTATTTAGTCAGCCACCAATTGTGCAAGTTCTCCCACTTAAAAAGATGAGAGACAAAATGAGAAATAAAAATCCAGAAAATCACATTGTCTGATTTTTAAAGAATTTATTTGCAAATTATGGTGGAAAATAAGTATTTGGTCACCTACAAACAAGCAAGATTTCTGGCTCTCACAGACCTGTAACTTCTTCTGTGAGAGGCTCCTCTGTCCTCCAGTC
>VUQS01058324.1:12930-38912 GCA_015108495.1 Heterochromis multidens | reverse complement strand
GCTGGGGGTTGCTGGCAGTTGCTCTGTGAGATTGGTTGTAAAGAGGTATACAGTTCTGCACCAAAAACCTTGCGATTGCTTTGGTTGCCATCAGATTGCTGTGGCTGCCTGTAGTTTGCATGGAAGACTGCGACTTGTCTGCAAACACTTGCCAACTACTCACAAATTGCCATAAACAGAGACTGTTTCCCCTTCGTAGTAAAAGTTGCATCTTTTTTCCCCTCAGCCGTAAAAGGCTGATGGGGTATTGTCATCACCCCATCAGGCGGGCGGCATGGACACCCAACTTTGTGAACACGATAACTCGAGAAAGACATCACCTAAGATTTTCAAATTGATATCTTAAGTGTATCTATTAAAAATCTCGGACAAGGTGGAATCTCAGTGACCTCGACGTCAAGGTCACAGGTCAAGTTTTCTGAAAATGTTGTGAATGCGATAACTCAAGAAGGAAGTCTACTAGGAGACTGAGGGTAGAGTTCTGTTGAGGCCTAATGGCTTACATGTGCATGGAGAACAACTCCAGCTGAGCTAAGAGCCTTATAAAGTTGATTCCACCTTTGTTGGTCGAAATCAGACCCTGCAATTAAGATAAATTGCTGTGGTTACTGGTAATATTTGGGTTAGAAAGATGGTGAGAGAGGAGGAAATCACCTTTAAATCCCTGCAGCCATAGAATCAAAGCAGTTCATTGTGACTGTGCTTATCTTATCTGTATTTCTGCAGGGTCTTTATCCAGAGTCTCACGGGATTGTGGACAACAAGATGTACGATGTGACCCGAAATGCTGTTTTCAGCTTGAAAACGGATGAGAAATTTAACACAAAATGGTACCAAGGAGAACCAGTAAGTGAATCTGTGCAATCCACGATGTTGTGTACAAAGGTGCAAATTTGGTTAACAAAGATCAGGCTTATAAAGGCCAAAAGTAAGACCTGGTAATTAAAACAAAATGTTTTTAGGGAAATTTAGGTTCTGTTGAACATGACCACAAAAATGTAGTTCAGAGGAATACTTTCAGAACGGTTACGCCACACATCTGAGACAGTATTGTTCATTGTCTTGCAAAAGTGAACACACTTGACCTGTGTAAGAAATGGAAATAATGTGCTCATCACATTATAATTTGCTTTCTATGAACAGCACAAGTCAGTGAGTAAGTTTGATTGCTGAGAATCTCCCTGTAATGAGCTTCTTGATATAATTACGGATTCAACTCGTGCTAAATGACAGCTTGTGAGGGCTGCGTGTTGTGCTTGTTTAGATGCTTTGTGGTTTTCATTTAAATGGGAGGCCTCTTAAATCTCATTTCTCAACTGTGTGACAAGCTACTCCTCCTGAAAATACACAATGCAGCAGCCATATGGCTTTTCAGGAGGAAAGGAGAGATGGATAACCCCTGTCAAGCAATTTATTCTGCAGGAATGAATTCTTTCATAATTACTTTTAAACCAATACAGCTAAGTGCATCTGCCAAAATGTTTAGAAGACAGCTGCATAACTAAGACATCTACCTGTAGATCAGTCTAATTGGTATTGATTTAAAATAAAAACATACTCTTAGATTTCCCGCAGACTTGACAGGGCTGTGAGGGATTACACTTTTATCTCCATGTACTAAACATGGCTGCTGTGATGTACTGAGGTGAATGAATTATCCATTTTTCTACTGCAGCACACTCGGAATTAAACATAGATGGCACTCTGCTCTCCTCCTTCATTTCTTTCATTTTTTTCATCTACTCATCTCACCCAACTTCTCTCTTCAGGTCTGGCTCACTGCCATACGTCAGGAACTGAAAGCAGCAACTTTCTTCTGGCCAGGCTCTGATGTAGCCATTGATGGCACCTACCCAAGTTTGTACAGGAAATATGATAAGTAAGAGCCATACATGCTGAATTAATACCTATGAAATGTAAAACGTTGCACCATAATGCAGTGGTGTATTGATGCCTTCATAAATTAAATTCAGCCTTTTTCCCACAGGAGTATTACATTTGAGAAGAGAGTATCAACAGTGCTTGAGTGGCTCAGTTTACCTCCGGGAGAAAGGTTCATATTCTTCTTTATCATTACAAAGATATTGTAAGTTCCCATTAGGAAATTACATCACACGTAACTGTTGTCTCTTTGACTTTAGACCTGACTTTTTCACGTTATACCTGGATGAACCAGATTCAACAGGACATCGTTACGGGCCAGAAAGTAAGGAGGTGAGTTATTCACCTGCATTATTAAGCTGGTTATTGATTACCTAAAAGAATAACTGACTAAGTAAAAGAAGGAAACATCTTTCGAGGAAAGCTCTGTGTGCAAAGTTTGTGTGTTGACAGTGTTCATCAGATGATGGAGCATGCTTTGCAATCCTGGGCACAGCTCAGTTGTATAATGTATGCCTGGGCCTTCAGTTAATATGCTGCTGGTAGTGCAAATTGGTCCTGGGTGAGGGACAAACTAAAAACAATATAAATGACGCCCACAATATGTTAAAGAAGAAAATTACTTTACCAGTTGACTTGAGAACTTTTTAGCACCCCCTGGGAGAGATAGAAGTGGTGGTTGGTGAAAGGGAGGTCTGGGCAGCTCTGCTTACTGCTGCCCCCACAATTCAGGACCAAACAAGCAGTATAAAGCAGTTTTTCCATTACTTTACCTGGGATAAACACACTAAGGCCTCGCCGTGGGCAAGGTCTGACAGCGCCCACACATGTAGGCGTTTTACCCATGGAACCTGGCCAGGCTCCGTCTGGAGGGCATCCCATCTGAAGACTATGTTGCTTTGCTGAGGGAACTCAACGCTCATGTGAACAATGACAGTGAAACATTGAGGCGTTTGATTGGGAAGACATCTGCACTAATGGGAGTTTGTCCATAACAAACTGTTTGAGCAGAAGGGTGTTAATGAGTGTCCTTGACACCAGGACACCTATGATGCAGGTCAATGATTGATTTTTTTTTTTTTTTTTAATTAAGTATCATCAGACCTGGAACTGTATGTCTTGGTTCAAAGGTTTAAAAGGTAAGCTGAGCTGCCAGCTGATCACCGCCTGTGTCTGGCATCTGTCTAAGATGACTCCTTGATGCCTCTTAAGTGTGGTGTTTTTAAAACGTAGACCCTGGGGATAGAACTAGGACGCTGTGGAGTAATTATGAATCTCTCTTAGCTGACTTGAGAACTTTTCAGCACCCCTTGGGAGAGATAGAAACAGTGTTGGTGAAAGGGAGGTCTGGGCAGCTCTGTTTACTGCTGCCCCCACAACCCGAGACCAAACAATCAGTATAAAGCAGTTTTTCCATTCACATTTGTCATTAGTAACTTTCCTCCACTGAAAATGTTAAGCCAAACCTCTTCAAATAGTCAAGATTGTGATTCGTGCTGACAAATCCATTTATCGTTAATTGTGTTTGGTAAATATTTATCTAAAGCAAGTTGTTAATGAGGCGTTTGCATGGCAAAAGCACAGTGTTTCTCAACATTGTTTTCCAGTCATGGTAACATTTTAACTCTGTTAGAACTCAAACTTCTGTTATTCATTTAGGTCGTTCAGGCCTTGAAAAATGTGGACAGGATTCTGGGCATGCTGATGGATGGCCTAAAAGCGAGAAACCTGCACAAATGTGCCAACATAATAATCGGATCTGACCATGGTGAGATAAATACACACTCTCCACAGCTGGGATACAGTTTACATGGGATGGCAGGGACAGAACATGAATTTACAGATTCACTGAAATTAGAATACACTTTAAAAGAAAAGAAACATAATCTTATCAAAGCAGATAATTTATTTTTGATAGACAAAAAATGAAAACAACTGATCCATTTAAGAGTTATTTTATAAGCATTTTGGAGGAGCAGAGGTGTATACTAACAAGGAAGTTCAACATAGCCAGGCTTTCTTTGCATTAGCTCACATGACTCATAGCTCATATGACTCCTCTTCTGGACAAAATGATCCCTATGAGTGCCTCCTGCTCCAATCAGAGATGTTATTAGATGATGATGATAAAATGGTGACAAAAATCTATAAAGAACATTAAGAATTTAACCATAAAATGCAACACTGCTGCAAATAAGACAAGAGATTTATGCTGCAGAAAATCGTTAATTTTAGGATTTTTCGCCAAAGCGGTAAAATAAACATTTTAATTCCAGTTAATTATTATATCGCTGAGTGCGCTTTCAGTTCTGCTGCAGAGGTCAGATGTGACATGATATTTCAAATCTTTATATGGTATTTTCTATATGTTGACAATACACACCTCACTTGTAATAATCATAGTTTCTAAGTTAGAAGGCTTTTTGTCAATTTTTGACCAATAAATCATTAAGTTGACCTTGAAGATCTTGGTGGATTTAAGACAAATTTTAATGGATTGTTGACATGACCCTACTCTACACCCCTACAAAGTTTGATCAGAATTAATTCAAAATTTTTCAGGCTATCGTGTTTACAGACAGAAAAAATGCCACACACACAAACGCTACCAAAAACATAAGCTCCTTGGCGGCGGTAATTAAAGAATCAGTGAAAACGTGGCACTTCAGCCAATTTTAAACCAAACTCTGAACATAACCTGCTCCTGACCAGGTTACCTGTTCTGCATCAGTTACTGTAATGATTTATCCAGGTAAAAAGAAATCCACTTTCGTGACACAGAAAACTCTGACTTTAAGCTCGCCATAGCTCGCTTCATTAATCCTACTTCATAGTACTCCCCTCTGGTGTTCAACAAATAAGACAGTTTATTGATGGCAGTGGGTGATGTTTTTCTGTTGTCATATCAGTTCTGCCTTGGCTAAATATTTACATATAGTATGTAAAGATTTCTTTGTTTACATGACACAAAAGGGGGAATAAATTATCAAAAAAAATCAATATCATCCCAAAATGTCACAACTCCAACAAAGTTGGTAGATCCTTCATAAATCTCTGTGGTTTCACAGTAACAAAGCAAAGTTTTAGACCCTGTGTGCCAGTGAGGGGGACTTTTGGGTCTTGGTGTCATTTTCAGATGTTTGATTCATTTCACCTGTTGTAGGTAAGATGGAAGATCACTGCCTCAGAGAAAGTAAATAAAAAAGTTTAGTGCATGTTAACTGAGTAAAATGTTCTCAGTAGTAGACAAGAAGGTTTCTTTGGATGTCTGGAAACCAGATGTTTAGCCCTGTAATTACACATGTCGAGATCAGTGTGTTGGAGTGGATGTGGCTCAGGGCAATGCCCAGCTGTCCTCATCAAAGACAGTACTTCCAAGAGAAGATGTCAATTTTATTACGCTTCTTAAAATCCATGAACAGATTTTGTTCTTCATGAAAGCTTTAGCTTTGTATTATTTACAAGAAAAGATGTTAAATTTAACATACTCTAGTAGTTAGTAGTCTGTAGCTTGGGATAAAGGCAAGAAACAAGAGACATTAACTGAACCTCTCATGTCACACCCAGAAACATTGCCAACACGTCACACTGTAAATTTAAATGTGCAAATCACATCTTGCATGTGCTCTAAACTTTAAGTCTGTGAATCCATTGGAAATGAAAATGTAAGTGCTCGTATGTTTACAAACTCCACAAATCTTCAACATTCATGAAAAATCTGAGAACAAATTTAGTTATTCAGGAATGATTTAAACTTTGTGTTGCAGACAAATTAAAAACTTATTGATTGTTTTTATTTTTTATACAGCATTACACAGTTCTTAAACATTCCAGGCTTTTGTTTAAGAACTTCTTTAAGTGTCTGTGTTGTTTGTTGCCCTGCTGAAGAAAACCTAATAAAATGATTTCTTTTCAACAGGCATGGAGACAGCTTCATGTGAAAGGGCATCGTTTGTGTCACAGTACCAGAGCCATATCTCTGGTTTTACTGTAATCCAAGGCCCAGCTGCTCGCATCAGACCAAATCGCCTCCCAGAGGATTACTTTTCTTGTGAGTTCCTGTTCAAAACACCGACTTCCTTTGCTCCCAGATTTATATAATTACTCTGTGCCACTTTGGTTGAGATCAGTGTGGCTGACTTGGTACTGTGTTTCTTTTTTCAGTCGACTATGAGGGCCTGGTGAAGACCCTGTCGGTATGCAAAATATTCCAGATCTGACTCTTGTATTCATAAGAAGAATGAAAGATTATCTGCTTGCTTGGCAAGTCAAACAGTCCCATTCTCTCTCTCTGCTATGTGTTGATTCTCCTTGTCTGTGTCAATTTTGAAGTGCAGGACTGTTGACCAGCCAATGAGGCCGTACCTCAAAGAAAACCTTCCCAAAAGGATGCACTTTGCTAACAACAACCGCATAGAGAGGGGTCACCTCTATATGAAGTCAGGCTGGCAAGCAGCATTGTAAGTAATCTATCAGTTATGCTCTTTAATTTTTACTGTTTTAGTTCATCAGGTTGGGCTGGGTCAAGAATGAGAAAACTTTTCATTAGTCCTATTAAAGGCATAGTTCAGTGCTAAATTCCAACTTGATTAAGTCACATTTTTATTTACAACCATGTTATCCAATTTCATTTACGATTTTGGTGGGTTGAGCAACTTCAGTTTCAAACTTAAGGAACGGTATGTATAATAAAATAACATAACAGAAATCTCATGACCATGTAACACCTGCTTGAAGTAAAGTAACACGTCATGCAGACCTGCAGCTAGATTCTTCTGCTGTGGATGAGTCTTAAACACAGAGAAAAAAGCACATATATTAGGTTGTAGGTAAAACTTTTAAATATCTACCAAATATCTCTGAACCACCTTTGTGCATTTTGCCTAAATGCAGCCTTAGTATACAGGTGTAAGGTGTAACCCTTGGTTAAGTTTCAGTCACTAAGAGTCAGCTGACCTTTGAGCTTAGTTTTTTTTTTTTTAAACTTTGCCTCATGTAATTTAATATTTCAAAGTCATAAAAACAAGCAAATACACTAAAACTTAAGGTCACTAATCTTACTTTCAGGGTAATTGATTAGATAAACAATTTTGAAAGCTACTGTATTATTTAAAAAACAGAATTTTTATGTATTGTTTAACTTGTTAGCCAGCAGAGCTGTATTAGAAGAGCATGCAAGCATAAGATTTTTTTTGTCTAAACAAGCTGACATATATTATATATCATATTTGCTGCTGACGCTATTATAATGTACAAAAAAACCAAATGACCCTGCTCATCGGGCACTAAAGTAAAACACTTGGGTTATGCTGCACTAGCCTCTTGCTTTGAGATAACCAAGTTTCAGAGCTGGTGATTAATAGTGGGTCCATTTAATGAATTGATTGGTTTGCTGACAAGTAATGTACAACCAAATCTAAAAATTAGGATAATGTTAGAGAATTATTGAATTAGTGGTCTGAGATTATACTCATAACATATTTACATTAGTAAAGTTAAAGCTACCTTAGTTAGGTTCACTTTCAGACACAATAAATAGACTGTAGTTGCATTGCAATGTCACTTGCTAGCTAATGGGAGGAAGTGTTTCTTCAAAATAAATGTCAAAATATGCAATAACACCTAATAGAGCAGTATTTTTAGTGACTTCCAGTGTTTATTTTGTTCTGTATTTTTCCCTCAGATAGATTTTATTTTTCTCCTCAGTGAACGCAGTGACATCAAGTATTGCAGCGGTGGATTCCACGGCTCTGATAACCTCTTCACTAACATGCAGGTCAGAGGAAGGAAGAATGTGTGTGTGTTTGTGTGTGTGTATACACATATATATCTATATATATATACAACATCTTATCTAGGGTTATTTATATCACTTGAAGTGAGTAATAGATGTGTGCCAAGTGCTTATAGCACTGTTGAGAGATAAAAATTAACTCTTTCTTTATCTCATTCTCTTTCATTGGTTCAGGCTTTTAACTAGAAACTGTAAAAAACTCTACAAATGATTTGGCATTGTCAGTTTAAGTTTAAGTCGGTCATGCTGGTCTGAAATTGGGCTTTAGCTCTAATGGTCATGTTCATCAGTGCTATCAGATTTTGAAGCAGCATCGGCTAAACTGTCTGCCTGTCATCAGATTGAACAGTAGAGCCTGACTGATACCAATTTTAAGGCACTAAAAACCTTAAAATTTGTAGCATTTGTACTTTGGTATTACTTTGGTATGATTTAATGTTCCACTCAATTTATATAGTGCTATCAAAACACTATAATACTAATTGCTAGTTATCAGAGGTGGCAAAGGTACATACATTTTTCACTGAAGCAGAAGTGTGTTTAAAAAAAAAAGACTGATAAAAATTGTAGTACTGATTTGGCCTCTTTACTCAGGTAAAAGTGGAAAAGTACAGGCTCTTAAATGTACTCAAAGTATAAAAATAAAAAAGAGTTCTTTCTACCTTCTTCTTATTTTTGGGCAAAGCTACCTGACCACTGTCTTGATTTTCTGTCATGTCCCTAACCGTACCTTTCTCTATCATACTGTTGTCTTTAGTTTACACTTGTGTTCCCTGCATATGTTTTTTGCTTCTTTCATCTCTACCTCTTTCATGTCAGTTGCACGCAACAAGCATGCGATTATGTGTACACCAACAGGATTGTCTTATTTGTGTTATTATTCCCTCCATTTTGGTTCAAAGCAGTGATGTAAAATAATCAATAACTCCCCTTAAGTCTGTAAAAACTAAATTAACAAGCCAGTTTTGTAAGGAGTAGAAAGTAGTAATGTTTGTGTGCGCAAGGGACAAGGCCAAAAATCAATATTGGATGGCTGTGATCTTTGAGCCCTCAGGCAGCACTGCATTAAAAACAGACATGATTCTGTCATGGAAATCACTGCATGGGCTCAGGAACACTTCCAGAAATCACTGTCTGTGAACACAGTTCACCATGCCATCCACAAATACAGGTTAAATCTCAATCATGCAAAGAAGAAGCCATATGTGAACATGATTCAGGAACACTTAAGAGGAAAGAACACTTCTCTGGGCCAAAGCTCATTTAAAATGGACTGAGACAAAGTGGAAAACTGTTCTGTGTTGAAATTCTTTTTGGAAAACATGGACACGGTGAGGGACCATCTGGCTTGTTATCAGCGCTTAGTTCAAAAGCCTGCATCTCTGATGGTATGGGGGTGCATTAGTGCCTATGGAATTGGCAGCTTGCACATCTGGAAAGGCAATATCAGCTGAAAGGTATATACATCATTAAAGCTAAATTAACGAGGCAGTTTTGTAAGGGGTAGAAAGTAGAGATATTTGTGTTAAATTGTAGGAAGTAGAAGTAAAAAGCTGTCAGAAAAATAGTACAGTACATATACCTCAAAACGCAGCTTTTCTGCAAACACTCGCCAACTACTCTCTAAGCAGCAGTGAAACTTAAAAAAAGTGCAAGATAAACTGGAAACGCAGAATGTTCACCATCAAAGTAAAAGCTGTACCTTATAGCTAAAACCAAAAAGTTTCAAAAGATGCAACTCTTACTTCAAAGGCAAACAATCTGTTTCCGGTTTGCATCACACTCTTCACAGTTTCACTACCACTCTGTGAGTAGTTAGCAAGTGTTTGCAGAGAAGCCAGTGTCTTTCATACAGACTGCGTTTTTCTGTGCAGCATCGTATACCTCTTCGTGACCAATTTCACCTAACGACAGAACACAACCTCCTGCAACCACTCGTCAGCAGGGTGGGGAATACACATTTTTCCCTAGCAACTGGTGGTTACCAGGGGGTCACTGACTGTGTTACTGAGGCCAAAGGTACATTAGCTGTAATACACTGATGGAAATCCTGGCTTGTTGTGCTTAATAAACAAATATGAAGTATGTTAGGGGTATATTGGAAAATGGAAAATGTTATCGTCATTGTTTACCAGCTTTGAATTTTATCAACCATTTATAATCCACTTTATTTCACAAACTCGTTAGCACAGCTGAAGAGTTGCAAGACTTATTCCATGTTTTTTTATTGGCGCATATTGGACAGCATATTTACTGATAGTGATTTAGCTGGCTGCAGCTATGTATTTTGCAGATGACCGTGAAAATTGTTGCAGTGGCTTCGTCTCAGGGCATTTGCTGAATGTGTAACTATTCCTGTAGTGAGATTATTGGATTGGTTTCCACCATTGCTTCATCATATGAATCATGTTCACAAGACACAGTTAAGGCAGCAAGTCTACAAGAAGTTTTGGAGGGTTTTTTTTGTTTTTGGTTGTGATGGGGGCAACAAAGGCTGTAAAAGTAAGTGGTACTAAAAAGGAACAGCTAGAGGAACATTTTACAGCTCATTAGGTTAAATGGCAATAGGTCAGTGACATGACTGGGTAAAAAAAGAGCATCTTAGAAAAACAGCGTTTCTCAGAAGTAAAGCTGGGCAGAGGTTCACCAATCTGCAAAAAAAAAATGGGTCTACAAATTGTGGATCAATTTCAGAATAATGTTCCTCAACGTAAAATTGTGAAGACTTTAAACATCTCATCATCTGCAGTATATAATATCATCAAAAGATTCAGAGAATCTGGAGATATCTCTGTACTCTCTCTGAACTGGCCTGCCTGCAGTCCAGACCTTTCACCAATTTGGAAAAATTATAAAACAAGACCCAGGTCTGTTGAGCAGCTAGAATCCTATATCAGACAAGAATGGGACAGCATTCCTCTCCCAGAAGTCCAAAAACTGGTCTACTCAGTTCCCAGATGTTTACAGACTGTTGTTAAAAGAAGAGGAGATGCTACACAGTGGTAAACATGGCCCTGTCCCAACTTTGAGAAGTGTTGGTGATATCACATTCAAAATGAACTTTTTGTTAAAATGGTACATTTTCTCAGTTTAAACTGATGTTTTCTATGTTCTGTTTTGAATAAAATATGGTTTTATGAGATTTGCAAATCATTGCATTCTGTTTTTATTTACATTTTACACAGTGTCCCAACTTATTTGGAATTGGGGTTGTACTTGAGTTGTTTGCTTTGCAGAAATGAAAAAAATGTAAAGGAAACATAGGTATTAATCCTTTGAGAAATACAGAAAACTCAGCAACTGTAGAACCAGACTGAAGTACACTAATTACATTTTGTGTGAAAGATTTCTTTCCACCTACACGCTTAGCTTTTGACTGAGTTTGTTTCATTTGAAAAAGGTGTTTCTGTCTGCCACCTTAATATCAGTCTTCACTGTATTTCTGTGCATGTTTCCAGATGTGGTTTACACTGGAATTTGACTCAGTATAATTAGCTAACAAGGCTGCTGACTGATCTTAAAAAAAAAAAAGAAAAAAGGGTATGTGAGTCACGAAAAGCCAACTTTTCTGTAAATGCCTGCCAGCCTGCCTGCTCACAGCTAAGGAAAGTTGCAAACTGTACTTAAAATAGATCACAAGCAACTATCTCTGAATCCACCCAAGGCTTTCCTAGAATTGAAACCTTCCACTTCTAAGGGTATGTAAGGTCATTTTACTGTTTTCGTTTCTTTCAAATATTTATGCATCACCTAATTACGGCATTAAATGTTTGACTTCTTTTTGTGTACAAAAAGAGTTTAAATGTAGGTTTCCGGTTCATAGACTGTCAAACTGTAGATCATATAGTTTAATCTACACACTTGTTTGTACTTTAAGGCTACAGAGAAATTAATGAAAGTCAGTGTCTTGCTTGTTTTTTGTTTCTTTTCTTTCAGGCAATCTTTATTGGCTATGGTCCAGCATTTAAACACAACACAGTTGTGCCAACTTTTGAAAACATTGAAATATATAACCTCATGTGTGGTAAGTCATTTTGTTAATGCACACTACTTACTGTACATCATTCTCCTGTGCTGTAATGAAGCTTAATATTTTTTCTTTATTCAGTTAGACACGTTGTGATAGTCGCTCATTCATTTTAATGCTGAGAGCTAGATGAGAACATCCATTTTACTCTCATGCCCTGAAGTCTTGTTAGCCCTGTGAGGTTGCCAGGCGAGCTGAGGAGACTACAAGAAGTACTGATGAAAGCTGAGAACTAGTCCACCATACAAACCCTCTAAACTGGTACCATGATCTTGTACTGTAGTTTTTTTATTTTATTAAAAAAGCAGGACACAATGTTCTAATTAGTGATTTTTAGACATGTTTATAGGCTGATTTTGAACAGAACTAGCCCAGCCATTTCCCATCTAAGCAAAGCTGGCTGCAACTACATATTTAGCAGATGACCGTGACAGTGGTAGCAGTAGCTTCATCTCAGGACATTTGCTGAATGTGTAACTATTTCTGCAATGACATAATTAAATTGGTTTTGATTGCTTCATCATATGAATCATGTCCACAAGACACAGTTAAGTCAGCAAGTCTACAAGAAGTCATAAGATTAGATTTTTATTACCTATATCTAGCATAGTTTACTAACCCATACTTCATCAAATTTATAAAAACATCTGCTTGATTTTAAAAGATACATTGACACACCTAAGAAGAGGAAACAGGTGTGCGTCATCCGCACTGAGTTTCAGTTCAGTGTATTGCCTCCAAAATAACGAAGTACTGGGAAAAGGAAACCACATCAGCTAGACTGAAGAAAAGAAAGGGCAACCAAGTTATTTCAATACGCTAAGTGAAAGTCAGAATCAAAAAGAACACACAACCATACACAGCTCCAATATTGGTGCTGTAGGTCAAAGTAGAATAAAGCACCATGATGATGTTTGTTCATCTTTCATTAATTCAGGTAGTATCACTTTAATTATAGACTGAATCTTTAGTTTAAGAAAAAAAGTTTTAAAAAAAGTTTTAGTGTTTAAGATACACAATAAACTGACGAACAAGTAAGGATGGGAAGAACCGGTTCTCAGTAGTTCAGTTACTTGGAATTGTTGGTCTGCTTGCTTAACAATTCCTTATTTTTATTGCACAAAAGGACAAGAGCATGATGGTAAAGTGCAAACTGCATCCAGGACAGAAACAACATTGCACTGCTAACAGAACTTCGGCTCTTTGCAAGCATCTGCACAGACAGCATGCTAACACAAAGCTAGCGAAAAACCCAGAATAATGATAAAGCTGAATAAATGCCGACCCCAGCCCAGCAGCCGGACCCTGAACTTCAACAGGGAAAAGCAGTGATGAACAGTCAGGCTTGCAGCCTCCGTTTCTACCTGTTCATGTTTCTACAGTAGAATCACTGTAACTGTAACTTTGAAGTCTCTTTGTTTTCAACTTTACTTTGTTGTTGTCGGCTTTGTGTTCATACCTAAATACTGTGGGACTGTAGGGTAAGGGTTATATTGTTAAATGAGACAGTGCATTTCAGGTCATTTTATGGAGAAACGCAAAAGTAATTACTTTCTCTGGCAAGTAATTAAGTAAGGTACTGCGTTACTTTTAAGAAAAGTAACACAATACATTACTTTTTTTGAGTAATGACCCCAACACTGATCACAACAGGGGGGGCACCTTCAACATGCATAAACATTTAACCACACAGCATAACAGCATGCAATTACTTTGCACGAATGTAATGTCTTTGATATGGTGGTGAGTCTCAAAGCGGAGCCAATGAGAACCCAGTGAGAATCAATAAGAAAATCAATAAGGAATCGAATCGATAAGTGATATCAATAATGTATTTAGCTTATTTGAAACCAGTGTAAATGTGTATTAGTTACCATGTCTTTCTCCCCTCACCCCCAACCGGTCACGGCGGATGGCTGCCCCTCCCTGAGCCTGGTTCCGCTGGAGGTTTCTTCCTGTTAAAAGGGAGTTTTTCCTTCCCAATGTCGCCAAAGTGTTTGCTCATAGGGGGTTGTCTGATTGTTGGGGTTTTCTCTCTATTATTATAGGGTCTTCACCTTACAATATAAAGCGTCTTGAGGTGACTGTTGTGATTTGGCACTATATAAATAAAATTTAATTGAAATGAATTGAATTGAATTGAATTGAATTGAACTGAATGTTTGATATTCTCGCCTGAAAGTGTTGCTGAATACTTTAATCTGTACCGTGTGATAATTTTGGTAAAAACCTTGACTTTTCTTTTAATTTCAAATACACTGACATGTTCTGTTATGTTCTGTGTCCTATTTTTTTATTTTATTTATTAATAATTTTTTTAACATCGTCTTCTCTCATTTTTCAAACAGATCTTCTTGGCATTCGTCCTGCTCCAAACAACGGGACCCACGGTAGTCTGAACCACCTCCTGAAGCATCCCATCCATCAGCCAGTTCTCCCACCACAGCTCTCCCATGACATCCCCTGTGACTCTCTGGACCTCTTCCCTTCTGACAACCTGCAGTGCACTTGTGAATCCCAAACCACAGAAATGGTATGTGCTAACCAGATTTATTTTTGGCCTTTGGATGCAAATGTCAGTCCTGTTCTTCAGTCCAGAATGAAATATCTTTGCAATTAGAGTGGTGTGAATTTTTGTAAAGCCATTTATGGGACCCAGAGGATGTTTTCTAATAGATTTAAAGACCCTAAGATTATTTTTAATTATGGACACACAATCTTATTTCTTAGACTTGACAACTATGGATATACAGTGGGGGAAATAGATAATTCACCCTGTTGAAAATACACATATATTGTATATACACTGGGGGAAATAATTATTTGATGAATTTGTAAGTTTGCTCACTTACAAAGAAATGAACAGTCTCTAATTTTTATGGTAGTTTCATTTTAATGGAGAGAGACAGAATATCAACCAAAAATCCGGAAGAAACATTACATAAAAGTTATAAATTGATTTGCATGTCATTGAGTGAGATAAGTATTTGATCCCCTACAACCCAGCCAGAAATCTGGGTGCCACTGGGCTATGTGCCCATTTGGCACACAGATTACAATCAATCAATCAGCTTTGTAAGAGGGTGACAATATATTTCTTATAGCTGGTAACATATGGAGAGAAATTGGTCTGAAAGTGGTCACAAATGTGTATTACACCAATATAAATGACAACTAAGATTTACAAATGTGCACATTAAGTTTTAGCTAAATTTTAGTGATCACACGTTTAAATCCACACACAAAGACCAAACAGGTTTATTAATGCGCACATTAAAATCTGATAAAAAAAAATACTTATTTTATTTTATTTATTTTATATTTGTACACATATGTTTATTTTCACTTTTAAAGAGCTTCCTATACATATAAAAATTATTAGTGACATTCTCTTTGTACAGATCAGATTTGTGTGCAGTTAAATGCATGTGCACAGTTAGATTTGAGACTCGTCTCCAGTTTTTCAGCTCCCCACAGGGTGCACAAATGCGTGCTTTGTGGTGGTGGATAACTGGGACATGTGGGCCTTTTGGTAGAGTCATAATTTTAAAGAGTTTTGTAAATAAACAGAACAGCTCATCACTCCTACATCACAAGATCATATAACACACCTTCATGCTTATTTTGGGACTAATTTCTCTCCATAGTGGCATTGCTGTAGACTTTTCGGTTGTTTTTTCTGGTGCTTCACTTAATGTTTCCTTTATGTGCTTGAGAAAGTTCATATTAAGTGCACAAAGAAAAATGAAAATGCCCCAGGAGAGAACACAGCAGAACACAGGGATCTGACTATAATTACAGTTGCATAATTCATGAAATTAACATGTGATGTTTTTTGTGTTTTCATCTGTAGCCTTGATGGTGCTAAACGAAGCCGTGTTAGGATCATATTGCTGTATTACAGCTTGTAGAAAAACAGAATTGTTTTAAACCTGCTTGCAGCAAACTGGAAAAAAAGCAGGAATAAAGTTGCTTCTAAAAATCAGTTTCTTGATTGATGCTCATCATAGAAATAAAAAAAGTATCTAGACCCTCCTAATATTAGGCTTTTCCAGCAATGGACACAGTATTTTCCAGAGAATTGATTGGTGTGTAGATGGTGGTTGTGTGCGTGTTGATCTCTTATCTTAAACATAATCTGTTACCGAGCAGTTTTGGTGTGCTGTGGTGATGTACCCCGGTAAGGAGTGAACCACCTTTTTAATACTGAAAACCGAGAGCTTGCCCTGAATTTACCTTGCTAAACCCTAAATCCTGCTTCATAATACAGGCCTGTGGTGTGTACTGGATTCTGACTTTTTGTTTCTACAAAAGTTGGAATATGTACAGTTCTGTACAATAAAGTTAAAAAATTAACTTCACACCAGTGCAGTGAGGTCAAAGCTTTATATACTGCATACATGATTAAATTATGTTAGCCATTTCTAACACAGTCATGCTAACAAGATGTGGGAATTTCTTTTCAGGTGAAACAAATGAACGCAAATCTCTTGCCATCCACTTCAAGTGAGAATCATTTCACTTATCTTTGCACGTATGGTGGTTTTAGTGATATTTCTGTTTAATATACATTACACATTTTCCCTTCAGGTCTTAAACCCAGCTTGCGTCGCCTTCACGAACCTTTTGGCACCCCTCGAGTCGTCCAACCAGATACCAGCTTTTGTCTGCTGTACCACTCTGACTACCTCAGCGGATACAACAAAGACCGGCTCATGCCCCTCTGGGTATCCTATACCATTCAGCCTCTGGTGAGTCCACTGGCTGGAGCTTTTATCTCTAAACATAGCCTGTAGACTTGAGTTGTCCTGGCTATATTTCTTCTGTGGTGACGGTTTGGCAGCAGATTGCATGGGGTTGTTTAGTATCTGAATCCCTTTTCTGAGCAGCTGTTACTCATCTTCCCTGCTCATGTTGGCTCAAGCCTTTCTTGTCTTTCTCACTATGTGGTTGAGCTGTATTGTAAATTATGACCTCAGGCAGAGTGATGCATTCCCGGGAGAGTTTATACTGTTACTGTACTGTCTGAATAATGGCACGAAAGAGGATATATCCATTGAAGCTCTATCTAAACACTAGAAGTAAAACAGAGAATCTTACTGTATCATCTGTATTTTTTTCTCATACTGCAGATTGTTTGTGACTGAGCAGTATTATCTTCATCCCACTTGTAAACCTACACAAAACTTCAGTTTACAGCTTGTCAAAGCCAAACATGTCCATGAAAAGCGAGCTTCAAGCTAGTTTGCCTACTAGAAAATCAATTAATCAATGAAAAGCATGATGCCACACTGCGAAATAAGCTTTTTTGTACATACACGATGTTTGATCTGTAATCAGAATTTGTTTTCTCAAATATTTAGTTTTTAAATATTTCTGAGATATTGTCCAAGATGTTTCCTGGAAAGAGCTGTATTATTTAGTAATTTTATGAAAAAGAGGAATATTATTGAAAGAAAAAAGGCTATTTTACATGCAATTAAAAATTAATGTGCTGTTCATTTATTATAGATAGACACATTCATGATTTCACATCTGTGGGCCTAGCCTCTGTAACTCAATGCAATATCTCATTTAAAATTCCTTTCATCAGCCGTTTGGGGAAAAAAAGCTTTTTCCACAGGTTTATTGTCTATATTGTAACACACATGAGCTGTTACTACAGGCACTTTATGTGACTTTAATCTCAGTAAAGACTAAAACTACAGCTTTGCTATAACATTTACCAGTGAAGAACTGCAGATTTGAGATAGTTTTTTTTTTACTGTAACATCCTAAACAATTTACCGACACCATCTTCTGTCTTAAAGATCTTCAGTTTAGTTCTCTGTCTGTCTCTTTGATTGACTTATTGCCAATTTTCTGTCTAAATGCTGGTGTTTAACCAAAGAATTTTTAGAGCTTCTGTGAACTGGCTTCTTAAAAGCCCCTTAAACAAATAGAAAATATTTTCATTACAATTCTTTGGGGGTAGGCCAAAACCTCTTTGAGTAACTGCCAAGATTTTTTTGTATGCTGTTAAAAAAAGAAAAGTGCATCCTTACGTAGACATACGGCGTAAACTGTATAACATGTTATTTAGGAAGAATATGTTTCAAAGCTGCTGTTTTTCTGGGAAATGTTAGCTTTTCTTTTTTTGGAAACATAAACACCCAGAAATTATTTTTTCTTTCATTGTTTCTATTTGACACTCTATTCTCTGAAATTATATAAATGTTCTGCATAATTGGTTCTAAAATGATATAGCCCATGGTGCTACCAAGAATTTAAGAGAAAAAAAAAGTGTGATTTTTTTTTTTTTTTTTTTTCTGTGACAGCTCAGCGCACAGAATCAGTGCAATGCCCTTGTTGACCCATATACACATGGGGAGTGCAAACCAAGCCAAGTGATCTTACACAACACAGGACTCCCACTTATACTGTCAACACTGACTGCTCCTCTCTCTCTCTCAGACCAGAGTGCAACCCCTGAGTCCAGAGTCAGAGGCGTGTGTTCGTGCTGACGTACGAATCCCAGCGGCCAACAGCCAGCGGTGTCTGCGCTACAGAGAGAATCCTGATCTGTCCTATGGTCTGCTGCATCCCCCCAGTGAGTGTTTGTGACCCTGTATGTGTGTGGTATAGAGGGTGATAGTTCATCTTCCCAGCCTGTGTTGAATTCAAGTTAACATGTGTCAGAGCACATTTTCACATACCGAGTAAACCCATGCTTCACAGCTGCGTGAGAGGTGAACAGCTTTAAGAGGGGTAACAGAAAAAGTTGATCTTGCCAAAATTAAACTTTTGATCTGCCTCTGGCGCTGGTAGAAAGTGAACACAGGTGATGATTTGTGTAATTGAAATTGACTTGAGAGCTGCAGTGAATAGCAGATTATTTAATTCATTAGTTGGTCATGAGTAAATTAATGTAGCAACTTTTTGCCGTGAACATCTTTGGGTTTATACTGGAGGTATGATGCAATCATTAGCACGGTCGCCCTCACAACAAGAAAGTTTCTTGTTCAGACCTCCTGGTTGAGGTTCTCCACGTGCCTCCTTGTGCCCCAGTTTTCCACCACAGTCTAAAGATCTGCTCATTAGGCTAATTGGTGATTCTAAATTGACTGTAGGTTTGGATGTTACTGTGTGGTTGTCTGTCTCTCTGCGTTAGCCCTGTGATAGCCTGGTGACCCATGCAAGGTGCACTCGCTTCTCCAGTCTCTACATGACCCTTCCCAAGTTGGGAAAAGACATTCATTCAACTTTGTTGTGTTTAAGGGATTTTAAGTTGAAATGTGGAAACAGCATGGATGTTACAAAGATGATATGTTGTGTTTTGTTGCTAATAATTTTAATATCTGTTTTGACTGTTTTGTTATGTGGGCATTAACTAACTTACAAACTAATACCATGTTACAAATTAAATGTAAGTAAAAAATTTATTTGAAATACATGAATTTGCACCAAATTTTAACCAAAAAAATCCTGCATCCATCCATCAATTTTCTTCCGCTTATCCAGTTAAGGGTCGCGAGGGGGCTGGAGCCCATCCCTGCTGCCATAGGGTGGGGTACACCCTGGACAGGTCGCCAGTCTGTCGCAGGGTTAAAATCCTCAATTAACCAAATATTGACTTTCATCACCATGTTTCTGAGTCAACAATCTTGGAAACTCCTACTAAATTTTTCTCCAGCTTTCCAAGCTGTGTTTTTTTAGATTCTTCTGACACAACATGAATGCACAAAAGCTGGTAATTAAAATAAATCATGGGTGGATTAATTGAGAGAGGAAAACAATGTTAGTTGCAGCCCTAAATCTGCCTGCATTTAGCTCCACTAATTTGTAAATGTTATTCTCAGCCAGTAAATTTGTATGCTTTAGTTTCACAGTAGACACATCAGTCTTCCACAGCATGTAATCTAAGTTTTAATCCATAGCCAAATTCCATACTCAGCATATTCAGTTTGTCCTAACCTCTCATTTTCTTTATAGATCTAAGTGCCAATGATTCAGACTCTCTAATCACGAGCAACATGGCACCAATGTTCCCTGCATTTAAAGGTGAGTCAGTTTTGCAAACGTTTATTTGTTTCTGGCTTTCCAGCTGCACCCAAACCTGTAAAAAGAAACTGTAGTGATTCACAAGTTCAACATTTCTTTAAAGCTCTGTCACAACTGAACAGCTCTCTGGATCTTTGAGACATGATGGCAGGCTCGGTTTTGTTAAATGGGTTAAACACTCAAGTTTTCAGACAGCAGGTATTGCGGTTTGCCAATTTTCATTGCTCAAAATTATCCTTTGTTGCTTGAAAGATGAAAACAAGCTATACTTTATCCCATCCCAAGTCCAAAGATCTAACTGCTGTGATTATATGGGACTTCTGTGCTCTAATTTACTTAAGCTTCTTCTGTAAAACACAATTCGTGAGAGGAATATTTCCAGGGTTAATGTCTCTGCTGCCCCGCTGTGTGTTTCCTTCCCTTTCCTGTGTGCTGGTTTACGGTCATGCTTTATTGTTCATGTAGATATCTGGCTTAATTCTGACAGATCCCGATGATTATGAAGTCTGAACTTGCTCTCACTGTACTTCACAGCATTACAAAATCATCTGTGTCATATGTGAAAGAATGCACATCTTTGGTGGTCTGGTGATTTCACGCTGTGGTTAGGTTGCCAATCCAGAACTGCTGAAACCTGTAGATTGTGCTGGGTCATTAATATATTGCAAAAGTGAGTTTTATCCTGACAACAAGCTGCAGCAAAGTTTCCACTGTGGTGACTTGTACTGTAATTGGAAACTCTCTCACTAGTTTGAAATCCTGTTGGAGAAAAATACTGTGTGCCTAAATGTTTATTAGCTGGGAGATGCTGCCCCCTGGTGGCTGAGCAATTTTTGTGCATGAGTGCAAAGGTAGAAAAGCATGAAGGAAGACCACACAGATACACTATATTGCCAAAAGTATTCGCTCGTCTGCCTTCACACACCTATGAACTTGAGTGACATCTCATTCTTAATCCATAGGGTTTGATATGATGTCGGCCCACCCTTTGCCGTTATAACAGCTTCAACTCTTCTGGGAAGGCTTTCCACAAGGTTTAGTAGTATGTTTATGGGAATTTTCGACCATTCGTCCAGAAGTGCATTTGTGAGGTCAGACACTGCCCAACTCCTGAAAAACAACCCCACACCATAATCCCCCCTCCACCAAACTTTACACTTGGCACAATGCAGTCAGACAAGTACCGTTCTCCTGGCAACTGCCAAGCCCAGACTCGTCCAGACGGAGAAGCGTGATGCGTAACTCCAGAGAACATGTCTCCACTGCTCTAGAGTCCAGTGGCGATGTGCTTTACACCACTGCATCTGACGCTTTGCATTGTGCTCAGTGATGTAAGGCTTGGATGCAGCTGCTCAACCACGGAAACCCATTCCATGAAGCTCTCTACACACTGTTCTTGAACTAACCTGAAGGCCACACGAAGTTAGGAGGTCTGCAGCTATTGACTCTGCAGAATATTGGCGACCTCTGTGCACTATGCGTCTTAGCATCTGTGATTTTACGTGGTCTACCACTTCGTGGCTGAGTTGCTGTCGTTCCCAATCGCTTCCACTTTGTTATAATACCACTAACAGTTGACTGTGGAATATTTGGTTGCAAGGAAATTTCACGACTGGACTTGTTGCACAGGTGGCATCCTATCACGGTACCACGCTGGAATTCACTGAGCTCCTGAGAGCGATCCATTCTTTCATAAATGTTTGTAGAAGCAGTCTGCATGCCTAGGTGCTTGATTTTATACACCTGTGGCCATGGAAGTGATTGGAACACCTAAATTCAATGATTTGGATGGATGAGTGAATACTTTTGGGAATATAATGTACTTGGCTTTGCTTTGCATGCAGGAAAACAAAAATGCAAAATGTTGTGATGTTTCTGTACAACACAGTGTCATCAACTGTTGGAGCACTAAAAGCTTTGTTGTGTATTTTCTCAGCTGTTTGGACCATTTTCCATGATGTCCTCCTTCCGAAATATTCAAAACAGCTGAACGGAGTCAACGTCATGAGTGGACCAATATTTGATGAAGATTATGATGGACACGTTGATACATTCAAAAAAATTTCAGGGTAAGACAGAAGTAGCATAACAATTACTTTTAGCTGTTGATAACTTTGATAACTTCGATCATGCAACCAAATGTTGAATAATGTCCCAAAAGTGCCGCACTGTGTAGTAAAGTGCTTTAATTGTCAGCAGCTGCATTTTTTGTGTTGACTATTTAATGGTCTAACTAAATTCAGCCTTTTTACATTTGTTGTTCTTTAAAAAAAAGTCTCCATTTGTCTTCATGGTAAATGGTAGTAGGTACTGAAACTTTTTCCAAAGAAAATTGCAACTGCGGTTTTGTTTTCTAATTGGTTCTTAAGAAAGTAATGGTGTGCCAAAAGTGTTGATGTGGACATGCAGCAACATTTACATTTATTCCTCTAGCAGACACTGTAGGTCCAAAGCAAATTAAGGCTGGAGTAGATCAAGAAAGGGTCTCTGAGAAAAACGTGCAGTAACACTCATGTAATATTCAGAGGCCATTTTCACACATGCACGACAACCTTAATTTTTGTAGGCATTATCTGACTGAGATGCATGTGAGCAGGCCCAAATCGCTATTCTAATGAGAACACACACACAAGATCTTTTTTTATTTAACTGCTGGCTTTGTATTATCACTCTGTCTTTGCTATTTGCAAAGAGTCAGTTTCATTTTAGCAGAAGTGGATAGATGTTTGGGGGTACAGTTTGCACTTTACCATCATGTTCTTGTCCTTTTGTGCGATAAAAATGAAAGGAATCTCCATTACTCAAACATTAGAGACCGCTCGACTATTTTTACTCCACCCTCCAAGGAATTGAAAGTGCAGGGAATAGGCATCTTTGGTTTGTTTTTGTTTTTTCTATCTACGAGTCATGCAGACATTTGAAGAACAAGCAAGTAAATAAAGCAGAAAAATGTAATTTGATTACAGATTATTGCTTTACTTTGGAACAAGTTACACCCAGCACCACTAATTAGACATTAAACTATCTTCCAGCTCCTTACTAACAAATGGTCATCCTGTTTCCTGCCTCCTGCCTGCTCTACTGAGGCAGCTCCCAAACCAAACTGAGTTTCTCTGTTGTGTCCTAAATATTAGAAAGTTCAAATTCACACAATATCTCGACCTGATTTACCGGACACTTATCGCTTCTATGGATCCACACTACAAAAGTACCAATAAGTAATTATATAAAATGTCAGACATCTATCATAAAACAAACCAATACTCTGATAAAAATCTAAGACAGAAATACTGCACAGAGTTCATGTGTAAAAATGGCTAAAGTGAGAGGTGTCCAGGGAGTTAAAGCACACGCTCTCAGATGAGATCTGATGGGGATTTCTAAAGTGATTCAATGCCTGTGCTGTTGTAGACATTAATTTCCAGGGTTTGCTAACCATGTTAAAGCTTCATTCAGACTAAAGTTCTTGTATTAAAAAACAATGTGTTACATAAACCATCTGCAGTAGCTCTGGTAGAGTGTGTGCACATGTTTTGAAGCTGAATCCTTGCTACAGCCCTTTTCTGCATGTCTTAACTCAAGTCTCTCTGCCCTTCCTGTCTCTCTCAAGCCTTCTGTATCAAATGAAGTCCAAAAAAAATATCCTGGCGTCAATTTAGCGTTGACTCCAAAATAATCTCCATCCATAGTAACACATCTGAAAACAAAGATTGCGTGAATGTGTACACCAGGCATGCCTCCTGCATATGTAACGGCACATAAGCTGCTAGCACAAAGTCAGTAATGCCTCTGAGCTGTTATTTAATGTTGAATTTACCAGATGTCCTTTTTCTTTCGGAAAAGGGTTTGTGATAAGAGCATGATAATTTGGAGGGAGGACATGTAGTGACTGATAAGCAAATGTTGCAGCAGTATTTTTTTATTTGCATAAGTGCTTCATGCTGGTTGGAAAATTATGTCATGTACTCCTATGCTCAGATCAAGATTTGGAAACAGTGACAGTTGTTTGGTGGGTTGCTTTGTGACCGTTTGTCAAACAACACCCAGACAGCCCTTAAGAAGTCTTGAGCACTTGAGATGAAGCCAGCTGAACTACTTTTTAGGTTCTGGAAGACGTTTCACTGCTCATCCAAAAAGGCTTCTTCAGTTTTCAGATGAAAGGTGAAACATCTTCCAGAACCTAAAAAGAAGCTCAGCTGACATCAACTCAAGGGCTTAACACTACCATGACCTGGATGACTGAGAACCTACATAGACATACACACTTTATTAGGTTAACATTGCAACATTGCATGCATTGCATGTCACAGATTCAACAAGTTGCTGGAAACATTCCTCAGAGATTTTGGTCCATATTGATATGATAGCATCACACTGCTGCAGATTTGTTGGCTTCACATCCATGGTATGAATCTCCCATTCCACCACATCCCAAAGGTGCTCTATTGGATTGAGATCTGGTGACTGTGAAGGTCATTTAAGTGCAGTGAACTCACTGTCATGTTCAAGAAACCAATTTGAGATGATTTGAGCTTTGTGACATGGTGTGTTATCCTGCTGAAAGCGGCCATCAGAAGATACGTACGCTGTGATTATAAAGGGATGGACACAGTGAGCAGCGATACTCAGGTAGACTGTGGTGTTTAAACAATGCTCAGTTGGTACTCAAAGTGTCCCAAAAAATATCCCTTTCACCATTACACCACCAGCAGCCTGAACTGTTGATACAAAGCAGGATGCATCCATGCTTTCATGTTGCTTATACCAAATTCTGACTCTATCATCCAAATGTCATAGCAGAAATCAAGACTCATCAACCAGGCAACGTTTTTTGGCAGTTTCTTGTTCTTAGCTGACATGAGTGGCACCCGGTGTGGTCTTCTGCTGTAGCCTATGTGCTTCAAGGTTTGACGTACTGTGCATTTAGAGATGCTCTTCCGCATACCTTAACGAGAGGTTATTTGAGTTTCTGTTGCCTTCTTATCAGCTTGAAGCAGTCTGCCCATTCTCCTCTGATCTGTGGTATCAACAAAGCATTTTTGCCCAGAGAACTGCCGTTCGCTGGATAAGCAGATTAGATGAATTTTCAAGTGTTAAACTTGTATTAACAACTAAATATGCTTTGGTGTCATAAAATAAAACCTTAATTGTTGCTTATTTATCTATTCAAATGTAAAATGATACAAATGGAACTTAAAATATACCTGATTGTTATTTTTTAAGCTTAAGCTTTGTGATTGAGCTATTCAGTTGTTTTTCTTTCTCACAAGTTCAAATGCAGCAGTTTGTTTACATGTCTGCTCTCATCTCTCCAGGAACGAGGCTCCAATCCCAACACATTTCTTTGTGATCCTGACCAGCTGCAGGAACTTGACCTTCGGCCCTCTGAACTGTGAAGGTCCACTTCAGGCTAGGTCCTTCATCATGCCCCACAGGCCTGACCACACAGAGAGCTGTGCTGTGAGTAATACCACAGACTCCTCCTACACATTTCTACATGTCACTCTGTGGAAACCTGCTTTCAGACCCTTTATGAAACCTGAGAATTTTAATATGTGCCTCCCTCTGTTTCTGTTTTTCTTCAGAATGGGACAGACTTGACGTGGGTGGAGGACTGGCTGAAGTTTCACACCGCTCGAGTCCGAGACATCGAGCTCCTGGCTGGCCTCAGCTTCTACCATGACAGGTTATCAGTGGAAGAGACGCTACAGCTCAAGACATTTCTACACACTTATTAAAATCACAGACCTTATAAGTGAAGCTTTAACTCCCAGATGAAGCCATATTGGTGCGCAGATGTCTGCCCACATGGACAAACGGTTAACCCGATAACCATGGGTTTAACAGATGCTTCGCTTATAGACTTCTCTGTGATTTCAGACTGAATAAATCCTTAAGCTCCATCCATTATTTGAAGTATGTCTGATTCCAATGCAGATTTTTAAAAGAAAGTTTTATTGATCTTGTTTGTGCACAAAAAGAAAACTTTTTTTAATGCATGGGGCTTAAAGACACCATCACATCTGCTAAAAGTATTCCAAAGTATTTCCAGGTTCCCATTTTCAGATTGAAAAATGGGAATAAAACTAAAGGGAAAAGAAAGCTTTTATTAATGGAAGACCTGTTTATGTTGAGTGAAACTTGCCACACATCAGGGGAGCTGTCTGCAGCAGCTGGAAAAACATCTAACATGAATAAGTTTTGTCCTTTTTTTTTTTTTTTTTTTGTCTTTTGTAAAGT
>VUQS01058324.1:0-12910 GCA_015108495.1 Heterochromis multidens | reverse complement strand
TTGTAAATTGTATGAACTATTCAGCTTTTAAATGTGTGCCTGTGCATTTGCATTTGTGCTGTATGCTTGGAAGGATTACTATATAAGACACATTTGAGCCATTTTGGGCTTAGACACATAAAAGCCTTTTCTTCCTCCAACACAGGAGCGAGACAACAAAGAGACATAAAGCAACTACAAAATACTGAAAGCACAGCTTAGATTTAGCAAGTGTCCTTGGTCTTGTGTACTAAAATAGCTGTTAAAATGTATCACAGGTCATGTGAACTGTGTAGTGTGTGAAGTAGTGGTTAACACATTCACCTAGTCACAAACGAGTGTACTCCTAGGTCACAAACTAGTGTACTCCTAGTGCTTGATAACTCCTAGCCCAGATAAATAGGAGGAAAAGGCATCCAGCATAAAATCTTTGCCAAATCAAACATGGGGATCCATCCACTGTGGCAACACCTTTGGAAGAAAGCAGCATCTTCTATGTCTACCATGCTCTCATGCTGCTTATGCAAGCTAGAAGCAGCAGATGTGAAGCTGTAATAACTGTTAGCCATGTCAGGCAGACGTAATCCTGTGCAATCAAGACATCAGAATATTGATTTCCCAAAAAAAGTCCTTTTATTTTTCTCCAAAATTATTATGGTGATCACCTAGACCTCACTTGGTTTAAAGCAGGTCTGGTGAAAGCTGTAATGTTTAAAAATCATTCAGGTAAAGAGTCAGCTTATTTTTCTTTTAATTCTGGTGCTCAGTACCAGTGGTACAGGGCATTTATTACAGTTTTTTCTTATTCATACATATGAAAAATGCAGATTTGGAGAATCATTGAATCATCACACCCAAAACAAGACGTCTGTTTTGAGTTATTTTCTTGTCTGTCTTTTTTTCATCTCTTTGTGGTTGTTTTGTGTCTCTTGTGTCATTTTGTAACCTTATTGAATTAGTTTTTTTAAGTCTTTAAGGTTGTTTTATATCCCTGTTGTCATTTTGCTCCTTCACAGTCATTTGGTGTCTCTTGCAGTGACTTTCTGCTGGGAAGTTGAACATTCAGGTATGGCTGTTAGTTGAAAAGCAGCAGCTAACCTTCAGTATTTAGTTGGAGATGAAGAGAAGCTGTGTGAGCCCAGTAGGCCCATTCATTAATCCGTCCGTGACTGTATGTTTTTGAATGTGTGGATCAGCAAAACCATTGTTCAGCTTTTGATTTTTCACCTTCATGTACTGCTCATATATGAAGTCAAATAGACTTCATAGATACCTTGCCTTTTCTATTTGTTGCAGCAGCTTTTCAGTATTGATAGGTATCAACAAATTCACAATTTCATATAAAAAAAACTTTTCTACACTGAGCTTGTGACTTGTTTTCTTTGTTTATAACCTTTTATCAGCCAAGGTTCATGGTGCAGAGATCACTTTCTCTTCACACGATTGCCCTTAAAGCGTCACGTGGCATTAGCAAAGCAGCAGTTGCTCTTCAAGTCTCCTTCAGATTGAAGCAGTACGTGTGAAAAGGAAGGAAGCCATGCTATATATTACCTTCTGTGTTTAACGGCTGCCACTTCCTCAGGCTGACCACTACGGCAGCGCAGTAAACCAGAAGGTAAGATCTTGCAGCTTTTAGCTCTGCACCTCTTAAACTCTGCAGTGACCCAGTTCTCATGTCAGAAAACCTGAGCTTGCTTTCCATTTGAGGTTGTTGCAAGACTGGCGCAGTTGTCACAATACTTTTCTGAAGTGTCGGTTGATGTTTTAGCAAGAAAACAGTAGTTGGGTACAAGTTTGGTAATTGCATCTTTAGTTATTGCAAAGTGGGGTTTTTTTTGTGTAAAATCTTTCTGTGAAGTCTACTAATTCACTTGAATTGTTGAGCTGGCTGAATTAGGTCTACTGACAGTGCATGCTGCTGTGATGATGATGGTGAATGTCTGAAAATGTTTAATTACTTCAGTTTGAGTTCATAATTTTTAAGTGTAACTTTAGTCATTATTTTCTTTAAATCTTATATAAAGGTTTGCAAAAATCAGCTCTAACTAAAGTATCAGGCATGTCTCTTTTTTTTTTTGTCACTTGCTGTAATGAAATGCATGAAGATGATCTGTTAAAAGTTAGGTTTAAATATACACACAGGTCAACACCATGCACATAATTTCCTGGAAAGTATTTTGGGAGTCTGTCATCTCACAGCAGGGTTTCGTGACGTGAGCAGGTTTTGTAAGATGGGTCATTTTTAAAAATGTGTCCTTGACACAGTTTCTGTGTCAGAGGCTGTGGTATGCAAGTGTGACTAGGCAGCTGTGAGGTTTTTATTTAGAATTTGCTTGCTACAATCTGCCTGGCTGTAAGTGCAGGCCAGAGGCGAATCAAGGTATGTATTCTGTCACTCAAGCCTTCCAGGAAGCCCACATCTGGGTAGGAAATGTGTCAGAGACCTCGTGATTGCTTTGGGCTTCTCACGACATGCTGCATGAGGTCTCAATGAAATCAGTCTGGTGTCCTTTTACCGTCACTGCTGTGGTGGGCTGATATGGTCCTCCTCCCTCTCTTCTCGGATATTAAATCAGTCACCACTAAACCACGCACAACCTGAATCATTATGGTCCTCTGCATTGTAGAGGCAAGTCTGAAATGAGTGTACTTCCATTATGTTACATATAGTAACGAAGATGATCATCTGTAAGCTGAGCTACTCTTCAAATGAGGAATCTGATAGTAGTTATTAAATGTGCAACTTCTGACCTCGCCTGATATTTACAGCTCAAGAGATGCACAGAGCACATCAGCACATCAGACTGATAACAACCGTGTCCCTTTCTGAGCTGCGAGGTCTAATTATTACTGACACTGATTGTTTTCTCCAGCCTCCTGGCAACTCTGTTTAGTGACTAGGACAGGCTCTTATCTGCTAACACAGGCTGACATCCAGCTATTCAACAGGCCCCATGCCTGTGTGCTTCCGGGGAGAAAAATGTTCTCATTTCAGATTGAGATGTGAAGTGCTTGGAAATGACATCTTCCAGTGAGATGTTTGCCACTTTACTTTCTCCTCAACAGCTCCTCCTCACACTTGGACTGGCTCTGCTTATAAACTGACAGCACCCCTAGCTGTGTGGTCAGGTTTGCAAACAATTCAGTTCTATTTATATAGCGCCAAATCACAACAGTCACCTCAAGACGCTTTATATTGTAAGGTAAAGACCCTATAATAATAGAGAGAAAACCCCAACAATCAGACAACCCCCTGTGAGCAAACACTTTGGCGACATTGGGAAGGAAAAACTCCCTTTTAACAGGAAGAAATCTGCTGCGACCAGTTGTGAGTGAGGTGAGGTAGACAGGACAAAAGACACACTGTGAAAGAGAGCCAAGGTTAATAATAAAGAGAGCCGAGGTTAATGATTATAAAACAAAAATGAGTTAATAATCGGCACGACTAAGATGCAAACACGAGAGGTGGACGGAAATAGGAGACATAACAGAATTTCTCGGTGAGGTCTGAGCACCATCACACCCATGGTCAATGTGCCAGTTTCGAGTCAGCTCACAGCTACACCTGCTAAGTTGTATGCTGACTGTTTGTGGTAGAGTAACACAGTCACAACTATACAAATTATGCATGGTGAACATTTTCAGTAACAAGTGGGAACCTCTTGTGTCTTGTGTATCTGTCTTGTGACAGATAACCCTCATTAACCTTCACCTTATCATTTTAAGCCATTATTGTAAATACAAGAGATGTGATGTGTTCAAGATGTTCTAGATGCTTCGCACACACACTATTGGTATTGATCTTCTACTGTAAATCTCAAAACAGTGGATAAGCTTATTTCCAGGCACTGTCAAACGATTCATTTTAAAATAAAACATGAAACAGATGTATTGACCTGCAAAACAAGAAAAAAGAAACTGGAACACAGGCGCACGCCAGCCATCAATAATGCAGAGGGTTGGCATTTGGTTTTTTTTGCTGTTGCCCTGCCATCAGTGAAGCATCGCCGCTCTTCCTGCAGCTGAGGAAGCAGCAGTGGTTTAATGTACGGGAGGTCTGTGAGGACATGACCAGTGTGAGGAGAGATAAGGGGAAACTAATCATTTGGAGTTTTGGAAATGTAATATTTCATGGCATCCTGTACTGCTGTGACGCTGAGTAGCTATTTGCATCATAAGATGTCTGATGCGTAGCTCCTCGCTGTTTTTAGAGATAAGAATGTTAGACCAGGTTATTTTAAATCATCCAAGTAAAAATACTACAACTAGTTTTGTGAACGGGAGGGTTATATCTGCCTCTGATGTAGAAGGGGAATCTCTACTGCTCGCAAAATAACCTTTACTATCTCCCCTTTTTAATCTTTCAGTTCCAGAAGACTAAAAAGGCAATCTGAGGGTGGGCCCAGTGAGGGGGAAGGCTAAAGAGAGGAGAGGAGGAGGAGACAGCAGCAAAAAGGAAACGGTGAAGCAGAGAGGAGGACAGACAGAGAGAGGAGGACTTGTGACAGTGACAGAAGACCTGAATTTAAATTTTTACAAAAGATGGATTTAAGTTTGCTTCAAGTTCGGGAGAGAGAGAACATCCTGGAGGTTCTTCGGAGAGACAAACAAATGCGTGCAATTGAAGAGGACAGGATCAAGTGAGTCATTTCACACAATGTTAATAGGTGCTGTGATTAAATTGGATTTTTAGGGATGCTGGAAAGAGGGAGGACCGGCAGCTTTAATAGTGATTATGTGAAAGCGAAAATATGATTCTTCTGAAAACAAAACCAGTTTCAAAATGATGAAAAAATTTACAGGCAGGCAGCCTACAAATCTAAACTGTCAGTAGTTTCATATTTAACATACAGACATGAGAGTGATGTCAGAAAGTGTTATTGCACCCTGAAATAAAGGATTTCACCTCCTGAGTTCCTGCATCCTCATATGGGGACTTTAGATTTGGGCTTTTCTGCACTTTATACTTAATTCTGCTCAATAAAGTGTTTTAAACTTTGTTATACAATAGTGACTTTATTGTGCTATGCTGTAAAAGAAACACACTGTCCCCATATAAGGACATACTTAAAAAAAATACTGTTCAAAGCCTACTATGGTTTTTATATTTACCATATCCAACAAATCCCAAATAGCCAGAAGAAATTGCTTTGGTCCCAGGAGGTTAAATTCATATGTGTCTAATAGTTCTATGTTGCGTATTTCTAACAGAGTGATGCATTTTGGAAATCTGAAGGATGTTTAAAAGATAACATTTACTGAAAATGGGTTTCTCACTTCAGTATTGTCAGAGGAGAAATTGTGTTTGCTGAAATGCCCCTGACGCTGGCAGTTAAAGCTCTCTTTGGTTCTCCATCTCTTCAGGAGGATGAAATACGAGCTGCAGGAGCTCCGAAGGAAGGGTGCAAAGAGCTACGCCCGCCAGTACGGTGAACGGACCTGCGCCCGCTGCCAGAGGCCACTGGGAAAGTTCTGGAACTCGGGTGCAGTCTGCCACAGCTGCAGCCACCGCATCTGCAGCAAGTGCCGCGTGGGAGCGGTGAACTGGAAGTGCACGGTCTGCCACGCCTTCAGGTAGACAGGCAATCAGCAGTCTGTTGCAGAGAGGGGTGAAATGTGTGACTCAGTGACACTCAAATCACAGCACTGAATTACTGTGTGTCTGTAAAGCCCAGCAGTTAATGACTGAAGGTTACTGTAACTGAGTCTTGAAACTCACACTTTCACTTTTAGTATGTTTAAAGAATATAAAGAGAGCCTGTTGTTTAATAACTGTGTTCAACTGTCCAATGAAACATTTAAACAGTCCATGGGAGATCAGAAAATTACACTAGAAATAAATACCAAACCAACTCAACCTCAACTTGAAAGTTAGTTGAAAATTCAATTATTTATAACACCAATTTAATTGTGGACGGACCTCCTACCTCTATGAAACTGCCCCGTAACAATATGATAAGATTCACCTTCAAAGTAAAGGAGTTAGGGAATGGTAGACAGTGGACCAAATCACTAGGAGCCCCTCACCCCCCATATTTAACTGCAGTATCTTGAGTCAGGACATAAAGACTTAAACCCCCTCCCCAGTTACCGGAACATG
The DNA here is from genome assembly GCA_015108495.1 of Heterochromis multidens. NCBI lineage: Eukaryota > Metazoa > Chordata > Actinopteri > Cichliformes > Cichlidae > Heterochromis > Heterochromis multidens. Next base: position 6,831 of record VUQS01058324.1, on the reverse strand, counting down.
GTGTGAAAACTGATTTGCAGTTGAAGGAAAGTCACTGATTACTCAGAAAAAAAGAGGAAATTGTGTCAAAGAAGCTGAAGCAACATGACTGAAACAAATCATTCAAGAGCGGACTAACCCAAGCAAGAGTACAGGAAAACAGCTCCATAAAAATGTGGGTAATTATTCTGTTTACCGAATTTATGAAAAAAATGATAACATGAGTACAACCTGATGATGTCGAAGTCTTCACTCCTAGTGACTGTTACCTAAATGTGCAGCTTTAACGTGAGTTTCAGCTTAGTAGCTTTACTGTTTTGATTCATTCTCACCTTAAGCTGCAACACTCAGTCTGTTAGTTCATAAATCACAAACTATTATGAAAACTGATGAAGTCCTCTGAGTGCTTTATAAAATAATTATGATACTAATTTGATTTGCCTTTTTTAAGATACTGAATATGTTTGGTTCAGGCGAAAAAAGATATTTAAAGACATCCTGTCATGTCAGCAGCATCTTTCAAACTTCCCCTTCTCTTCCCCTAAACGAACTCAGTCATAAATATATGAAATATACAGATAGCATCTCTCAAAAGTCATACTTAGATTAGGTATATTTACTACGTATACTAGCTTTATCTGTGGCCTTTTCAGTGTGGGTGTATTTTGCTAATAATTTGTATGTGTATATGTGTGTCAACGGTTAGATGGCTGGTTCTGAATACTGAGGGAACATGTTTCCCTCCAAAATGTACGCCTATTTCTTTGACCAGATTCAGTTATTTCTCACAAAAGGATGAAAATATATCATTTTCTTTTTAATTATTACTACTTTAATTATCTGTTAAATCAGTTAAAAATGAAGATAAATAACTAAAACTGAAGCTTAATTGAAAATGGAAATAAAGACGGGCAGCAAAAGATGACAGTAACGTGAATAATTGTTCCTGTTATCACTTCTTTTTCACTGTTAGTTTAATTGATGCTGCTGTGTTATTATTTCTACCTGCTCATGACAGTGCTCTTCTTCTTCACAGGGAGGTAAAAATCAAGTCGGGAGAGTGGTTTATAGAGGAAAAGGCAAAGAAATTTCCAGTCACCACAGGTTTGTATGCAATACTCAAACTACATGCATGTACACAGGGTGTGATTTGCAGGGGGTGAGGGCGATTTCCACTCTCTGGTCTGCACGTACCTGGTGGGGATAAAATCACAGCCCCCCCTCGTCCGATTTTTAGCGCTACATCTTGAAACAGTCTGCAGCACAAACAACAATCAAATCAGGAATTCACTTTTGCTCAGGGCTCATTCTGTTCCAATTTTTCATTACGCTAACTAAATAAAAGAGGAATAAAAAGGATTCAGAGGAATCACAAAAAAGCCTAATAATATTACTAATGAGTGTCAAACACATGCCTGATCACTGACATCAGATTATCCTATAAAAGTAAGATTTGTAGCTTCTTATTTCAACTTGTTGACTTGCAGTTATGAACGGAGGCTGCTGTCTCATATCCCACAGTTAGAAAGCATTTCTATAAAGGAGTCTGAAGAAAGGTTATGTGCACGCTTTGTTGGCTTTGCAACTGATGGAGCCACTGCTGAGAAGTAACCCTCCTGTGTGAAAAGATTCAGCTTAACCTGACCGTCATTCACAAATTAGAGCTCACGGTCCGTGATGCTGTGAAACATTTTACAGAGCCGAGACATTTTCACATATTTATTGACTATCACACTCGGAGTGTCTGCTGTTGATCTCAGTAAACAGAACAGGGTACAGATAGCCCTACACAGAAAAACAGGAAAAAGTCTGCCATCAAAGCATGATGTTTTCTTTGGAATTTACTGTAGGGAATATTTATTTATCATTCTTTAAACTCACAGCATGCTGTGCTGTTGCATTTTGAGATTATTTCATATTAAATATTGAAGTTAAATGACACAGCTGGCCAAATGGCACCAAAAAGTGGAAGAGAGATTTAATTCTGCATCACCTGTGTCTGCAAGAGGAAAACACGAGACTGAGAATATTGTTCATATTCCATCCATCCATCCATTTTCTTCCGCTTATCCGGGGCCGGGTCGCGGGGGCAGCAGCCTAAGCAGAGAAGCCCAGACCTCCCTCACCCCGGCCACCTCCTCTAGCTTATCCGGGGGAACACCGAGGCGTTCCCAGGCCAGCCGAGAGATATAATCTCTCCAGCGTGTCCTGGGCCTGCCCCGGGGCCTCCTCCCGGTGGGACATGTTCATATTAATTTAAAAAAAGAGAGAGATTAAAATATTCTTATGGTTCTATGTTGTGAACTTGTTTAGCTGAAGTTCATAATTATTCTGTAAACATTAAACTGACAGCAGTAATAAATATAAATAAATACTCTAGCGGTCTTCAGAGTAGACAGAAGTGCTCCGGTTCCTGAATTGTTTTCCCCTCTGGGTTCTTCTCAGATTGCACCCTGCATACACAACTGGTTTCCTTTTTTAAATATGAATCATTATTTAATATTAATGCACGCTTGTTCAACTACACAGACTGATAAAATATGAATGCTCACTGTTGTTTTATGCTGCTGGCTTTATGTGTTCAGTTTAAAGTGTGGTAAGGCATCATAATAAGACTCAGTGGAAATATTTAGCTAGTAAGGGTATTTAAATGGTTTTGTGTTCCTTCCTAATATCCTTACAGACAAATATGAGACGGTTGGGGAGAAACTATTGACGACCTACAATGTGCTGAGGTATGGTTTACCTTTAAGTGTTTATTTTGCATTTTTCTGCTTGGATTCATTAGGTTAAGTCTCTGTCCTGTCCAGTTTAAATGTATATGGTTGTAAAATTGTCGTCCTTGGACAATGAAATTAAAGTTTTTGAATCTTGTATCTTAAACGTACGTTTTCATAAACTCTTTACAGTCATATATCCATTGTGCCTCCCACTCCTCCACCCCACTTGGATTATCACTTTCTGAGCAGATCTGGGGTAAAGTATTATTTTGTTTTTCCCATTTTTTTTAAGTTAAAATGTAACATATATACAGTGAGTGACATTTATTGTTGTTTTGATCTGCAGGATTGGAAAAACTCGAAGCCTTTCACCAAATCTGTGGAAAATCTAATGATTTCCTTCACGAGTCACATTAAAAGTAAGTCGTTATTAAACATGTCCTCGCCTCAGCTGAGTGGTCAGCATTAACAGGATCAGTAATTCTTTACTTCTTAAAAACAGAAAGTAACGCATCAGGTACTCTCAGTGTGCCACTGTGAGAAAGTGTTGCTTAGAAATTAGCAGCATCACTTCCTGTGGATGTTATCAAACATACTCTGATCATGAGCTCAATATACGCACTGTAATAACCACAAAGGAAATTCACCAGAGATAATGTAAAAAAAAAAAAAAAGCCCCTGTGAGCTCATCATACCTACTGCATCAGCAAAAGAGGCTTAAGATGATGCAAGAGATAGCAACGCCATGCACGCACAGCTCTTTGAGTAGTCTGTTTGTCCGAGCACAGGATGCACCTCTTTGTTAAAGCAGTTTTTCACTAAATATATTTAAAGATATTTATAATATTGTGCTTTTCTGACATTTCCCTTTGCAGAGATTTCTAATTCTCAAAATGACGTCCGTGAAGATCTGCTGAAAGTCAACAACAGGTGGAGAGGCTCGAGCTTCACCTACTCCACCCAAAAGAGCCGATCAGACACCGACATCAACAAATCAAGCACAGTAAGTCGATCTCAGGTGTAACACATTAGTCACTGAACTCCTCAGAAAATGTTTTACAAAACACACATTTGGGCCTGAGAATCTAAACGGGAAAGCACTGAAAAGACAGTGAACTAATTAAAGACCTTTAGCAGCACCTACTGGTGATGAGAAGGAATAACATCAGCAACCTCAAGTCTCAGAGAGCACGTGACTTTTTGGTTTTTGCGCTGGAACTTGAGGAAGTGATAATGTAGATGGTAGTACTTATCAAACAGATCAGATGTCTTCTAGTTAAATAAGTTTTATATCATGTGAAAATGTACAAAACCAGAGTAAAGAAAATGATCCTCCTTCTTTGTGCAGCTGTTTAAAGTCCCAAGTCTTCCAAACCTGTTCAAGAAAAGCAAAGACAGCGACCAGGAGGGCTCCTCCACCGGGGCAGAAGACGAGACTTCCTTCAGTTCTGAGTACTCTGAAATGAGAGTAAGTCAAAGCTGATGTTCACATTAAAAAAAAAATCCCCAAGCAACATTCGGTGGTTGAAATAATTAGAAATATCAGGTCATGATCACAAAATCCCCTCTTGCATTTAATTCTTGCTATAATTAACTTCTCTCATATTGTGACTCTGTTTCCTTTGAAGTATAAAATGTGATGCTATAACCTCTATTTCACTCTCTCAGGGCAGCTGCAGCAGCACCAGCACAGAGTTTGGCTTTGAGAGCGTTTCTGTGACCGGAGAACTGGAGCTGGCTCTGGCCTTCAACACCAACACCTCCCGTCTGGAGATCACAGTCGGCGCCTGCAGAAATCTCTCTTACGGAGACAGCAAGAGGAGGAAGTGTCATCCGTAAGGACGTGTTTGATGTCACGCTGTGCATTATAAAGAGTCCGTCCGCATTTCCTGTGATTGTCCATCAAAGCTTGAACATCTTTTTTATTTATTTTGATGCGCAGATACGTGAAAATCTACGTGCTGCCGGACAAGAGCTGCAAGCTGAAGACGTCAGTGAAGAGGAACACGACTGATCCGGTTTACAGTGAAGTTTTAAAGGTAAAAACAAAAACAAAATAACCTCATCAGCTATTTTTGGATGTCTCTCTGTCTCATCAGTTTAATAAAACCTCATGCTTATGAGGTATGGCAACAAGATAATAGATTTTACAAGCAGTAAATTGTTCCTCTGAAAGTTTCTTTTTTTTTATCTGGAGCATCAGAAATGTTTTTTGGAAGCTTCCCTCATTTTGCTGATATACTCTTAGTTGCCATCATAGTCTGTATATGAAAGATAGACAAAGATGTGACACTCAAAACTAGACATTGAGACCATGAACTCATTAGGAAAATGTTGGTCACAGTTCAAGCATTTCTATACAGCAGGAAGTATTTTTGCAACCAAAAGAGACTTTAAAGCAATATCCATCTTTTATGTACAGTTTTTTGTTTTGTTTTGTTTTTAAATATAGTCTACACACCTCTACCAGAAGGCCAGCACAAAGACATTTACCAGGCACTGATGTACTTAATCAGTTTCAGTTCACTAACATGTAAATTTTTTTTGACAGTATAACATAGAGCGTCACATGCTCAATGGAAAGAGACTGCAGGCGACTGTGTGGCATTCAGGTACCTTGAGAAGGAAAGTTTTTCTTGGCGAAGTCCTGATCCCACTGGACGGCTGGAGATTTGAAGACAAGGCGTTCCAGTGCTTCAACTGGTATCCATTGTGTCCAAAGGTAAAACAGAGCACGGCAGAGTAGATTTGTTTATTAATACTGAAGAATTTTGTCTGTGCAGCTGACAAAGAAGTGGCTTTCTATAAAATCTCCTTTTTGTATCCTTTAGCCTGAGAGACAAAATGGAGGTGCTGTGGATCAGGAGTGAGGAGAACTGCTAGTTGGAGTCAAGGTGAGCTCCTGCAGTTTGTAGCCTGCTTAAATATCTGTAGGAAAGGTCATGTCTGCCTGTGCACCAAATAGTTTAAAGACAATTAAAGAAAAGGTTGCAAACGGTGAGCCTGTATGTAGCTTATTTTATTTATTATTCATTTGTTTGTTAATCGTTTTAGGCCCTTACTGTCTCAAACTGTAAGGCGCATTAAGTTAGTCAGTTAAAAATGAAATGAAAGCAAAATATTAGTTTTTTGTTTGAGCTGGGTTGAGATCTGCTACATTCATGCCTTAGGCCTTCAAAGCTCACTGAAACCTATTAAATATCACAAACTCCTCTCATTGGTATTGAAAACGGTGCTCCAGCGGCTGTTAAACATTGCTGCTTTCTGCTAACAAAGTCCTTTATCCCCGGGCTCCGAGATATATTTCTGACCTGCTCGCTGCCCGTCAACCAATCAGATCCCTCAGATAATCAAGCATGCATCTCATGAGTGTACCTTGAATTAAAACTAGAACAAGTGCTGTTCTCTGAAAGAAGCTAGCTGGTGGCCAGAGGTCTCCTATGATCTTCCTTTAAAAACATTTATTTTCCCTCGGCTTGTGTAATTCGTGTGTTTGTTAGTGCACATGTGTAACTCATGTGTGGTGTAGTAGGAGTGGGACAATGATTCTGAAAAGCTGTGTATGTGAGTGGTATGGGTGAATATCAATCATAGCAGTAATTCAGACAGGCCACATAGTCGAGCTTAGGCTTAAACCTGGCAAATCAGCTGATCTCTGCAAGCTGATACCTTTTTGTGCATTTAAATTGGCAAATAAAATCCCATATAAGGCGATATTTAAGCTGCAACCCACCTCTGTCCACACTGTTATGCGCTGGAGTCTCCCCAGAACAAATAATAAATAGATATGTCAAATATAAATGACTGAATATGGAACCTGACTAAAGTTTTGTGTAGTGTCTATGCATGTTTTTTAAATTTCATGTTTAAATTGTCTTGTTAGAAAACCTCCAGCACTTTTGTTTTTCTGGTGTGGTTATCAAGTGGTCTGAGGTGTAACATGTGAAAACCAATATTTTAAAAGAAAGTCTTCAACATCTCTTGATGCATGCTCAATAATCCAGGTAAAAGAATCCCAAAAAGCTGAATCTGTTCATCTGGACGTAGCGTTTTCAGTGGGAGAAACGTTTCATCACCTCTGGTGACTTCTTCAGTCTCAGCTGACTGCAGGCTTCCCCAACCTTATAAACAG
>VUQS01058322.1:0-11102 GCA_015108495.1 Heterochromis multidens | reverse complement strand
GCATCGACGACTCATCCAGAAGGTCACAAAAGAACCCAGAACAGCATCTAAAGAACTGCAGGCCTCATTTGTCTCAGTTAAGGTCAGAGTTCATGATTCAACAATAAGAAAGAGACTGGACAAAAATGGCATCCATGGGAGAGTTCCAAGGAGAAAACCACTGCTGACCAAAAAGAACACAAAGGCTCATCTCACATTTACCAAAAAACTTCTTGATGATCCCCAAAACTTTTGGGAAAATATTCTGTGGACTGACGAGACAAAAGCAGAACTTTTTGGAAGGTTTGAGTCCCGTTACATCTGGTATCAAACTAACACAGCATTTCATAAAAAGAACATCATAGTGATGGTGGTAGTGTGATGGTCTGGGGCTGCTTTGCTGCCCCAGACCTGAACAACTTCCTGTAATTGCTGTAATTGATGGAACCATGAATTCTGCTCTCTGCCAGAAAGTCCTGAAGGAGAATGTCCGGCCATCAGTTCATGCAGCAGGACAATGATCCAAAACACACCAGCAAGTCCACCTCTGAATGGCTCAAAACAACAAAATGAAGGTTTTGGAGTGGCCTAGTCAAAGTCCAGACTTAAGTCTGATTGAGATGCTTTGACATGACCTTAAACAGGCTGTTCATGCTCAAAAACCCTCCAATGTGGCTGAAATAATAAAATAAATCTGCAAAGAAGAGTGGGCCAAAATTCCTCCACAGCGATGTGAAAGACTCATTGTCAGTTATCACAAACACATGATGGTAGTTCTTGCTGCCAAGGGTGGCACAACCAGTTATTAAGTTTAATTCAATCCAATTTAATTCAATTCAGTTTTAATTTTGTATTGCCAAATTAAAACAACAGTCGCCTCAAGGTGCTAGGGGGCAGTTACTTTTTCACACAGGGCCAGGTAGGTTTGGATAACTTCTTTCCCTTAATAAATGAAATCATCATTTAAAAACTGCATTTTTTAATTTACTCTATCTTTGTGTAATATTAAAATTAGTTCAATGATCTAAAACATGTAAGTGTGACAAATATGCAAAAACTAAGAAATCAGGAAGGGGACAAATACTTTTTCACACCACTGTAGAGAACTGTATGTTTTATAGACTGATTTTGAGCTAAAATGTACTTCTCCTGACCGTACTGCTGTGTGCATGTATCTGTCAGGGCTGGCCTACTGTAGACACCTGTCTACAGTGCGGACTCATCTGTCAGCTCTGGTCAACCACAACATCGTCCCCCCAGACAGACCCTCCGAGGCATCTGGGGGGCTCAGCAAAGAGGTGTGGAGCAAGTACCAGAAAGACTGCAAGGTGGGTGTAGCCATTAATCCTGCAAGCCCTCATGACGCAGGGATTACAACATAACAGGAATATTCATTCCCTCCCCACAGTCTGACACCCCTCCACCTCTCACACAATGGTAAATTTAAAACCCAGACGCCACAGCAAATTGCCATGTCATCATCTAGTCACTGATATTGATCAGCCTTCAAAGACACAGTAAGCTATGGTTGTTTTGTGCTGTGCAAGGACTGTGTAAGTCTTATTTACAGTAATATTTGATAAAGTGAGATCATCTGATGCACACTGTGAGAAATGCTTCTTCAGAGAAGCAAAGTAAAAGCAAATATATAGGTATAAGACCATATTATAATGGCGAAATATTATAGGACATTGATATTTTAGAAGGAAGTATCTGCTGTAAAAGAAACACAACTTATTGAGTTACTGCATGGAAGGAGCTGAAGTCATTTTTATTTAGTAGTTTATTTGTCAGGGACGAGTACAGTTTCTGTAATATATTAGGATATGTATATATTGAGTTATTGTATATTAGAGCTATTGTAATATATTGTATTATTTAATATTGGTATCTTAACCTGTTAATAATTTACTTTCTTTCTTTCTTACTGTCCTGGAGCAACTGTGACCTCGCAATTTCCTCAGGGATTAATAAAGTATTCTGATTCTGATTCTGATACAGAAAAAAACAAAAGATGCCAATCAGGGGACTGTGTTTCCTACATGCTCTGTTCTGCTGGATGAGGCCATGTAAGGGGGCAGATTATGTATTTGTATTTACCTCATAACACCCACTGTCTTATGAAAACAACCTTTTCTTTCTTTACCCTAATAATACCAAACAGATAGATATACTCGGGCAGCACAGTGGCATGGTAGTTAGCACTGTTAGCATGAAGGTCCTGGGTTCAAATCCACCATCTGGCCAGAGCCTTTCTGTGTGGAGTTTGCATGTTCTCTCCGTGTCTGCGTGGGTTCTCTCCAGGTACTCCGACTTCCTCCCACAGTCCAAAGACATGCAGTTAGTGGGGTTAGGTTAATTGGTGATTCTAAATTGCCCATAGGTGTGAATGTGAGTGTGAATGATTGTCTGTCTCTATGTTAGCCCTGCGACAGACTGGCAAACTGTCCAAGGTGTACCCTGCCTCTCGCCCTATGGCAGCTGGGATAGGCTCCAGCCCCCCCTGCTACCTTGAATTGTTTAAGTGCAAGGAGATGGATGGATTGATGGATGATATACTCATCAGGCACAGTGGGCTGTACTTCCTTATTAAGCCATATAAATAAACAGTGAAAAAGGCCAGGCTACATACATTGTCCTGCTGGCCCAAATAGTTACTAGAGCATCAAATGCAGCTTAATCCTCAGCTGAAAATAGACCCCAAACAAATGCACTGACTCCTGTTTGAATAACATGCCATGGAACAGTTATCAGCTGGAAATTAAAGAGCATTTTTAAAAATAAATTAATGAAATATTAAGTTGTTCTGAAAGATTTTTATCAGACAGAGTCAAGAAGCTATAAAGTACTGAGACTAACACATTGCTGGGGTCTCTTTCTTGACAAAAGGCAAACTATAATGAAACCATCCTTTAATCATGTGTAGCTTTATAGCTTCTGCAAGTCATTCACCCCTGTGTGGACCAAGGTGAGGGTTCTTTTAGAGTCTGTTCTAACGCAAACGTGGCAGTACCTAAAAAGTAAACAGTTTTTTTAAAAAGTCTTCCATTCTACATTGTACTTATGTTCAATTCCAATCAAATGTGTTTATATAGGCCAATTAACAACAGCTATTATCTCAAGGTGCTTTGTTTTCTAAATACTTTATATATAATTTAAAAAATGCTTTATATAATACTGTAGGTAAAGACTCTACAATATTAGAAAGAGAACCCCAATGATCAGATGATGCTCTATGTGCAATCTTCTGGTGACAGTGGGGAGGAAGAACTTCCTTATAAAAGGAAGAGACCTCTAACAGAACTAGGTTCAGAGAGGGGCAGCCATCTGCCAAGACAGGCTGGGTGCTAAAGGGAAAGAAGTGAAAAGAGAATGTAGAGAGACCATGAACAACAAACAGGACAAAACACAAACTACAGGAGACATCAAACAAATTTAATGACATGCAATAGTGGTATATGACTGCATAGGGAGTGAAAATAGGAGAATTGCTGAATGCATCATGAGAGGTCCCCCAGCAGCCCGAGCCTATAGCAGGCTGCTCAGTTATAAAAAGACTACGACTAGAAGCAAATTCTATGAGATGTGGACGTGGCACCCTACATATTATTATAATATAAATATAATTGTTGTTGGATTATTATGTTTATTATTGTTGGATTAATGTGAGTAGTGATTCCTTATATTTTAATGTAAAACTACAATCTAACAAATAACTATAGGTGAATAGAAATAAAGCACAGCATTAAATGGAAATCTGCAATCACCTTTAAATAGATCTTATTCTACTCCATATTTTTATTCTTGGACTCTACTAAAGTAGCTCTGCATGATTTACACTTCAAAATAATTCTTATTTATCGTATGTTGGGTTCCCTCAGTTCATCCACTGTCTCCGACAAGGTGTTTTAGCGCCGCTTAAGCCAACTTTCTTGTGATTGACCACCCGTCAAAAACAGAAAGTTTGAAGCTGTATGTGGCTTATGAGCAACTCTGAAACTGAGTAGTGCATTTAGAGCAGTCTGAAGCCTGAGCATGGCTCACAGGGATTAGTACTACATATGATGACCTCATTTATGTAAAATTTTGGCCATGTTTAGTGTGAGCATTCGCCATTAAATCATTAAAACAGTATAGGGAAATGGCTAAATGTACTGAGTAACTTTACAGCACTGTTTTGGAGCAGTGGGTTGCTTCACGGTGCTATAAAAACTATAGTATAGTCATGTATGGTATGACTTTGGATTGTTATTTCCTATTTTTGATCTGTAAAGCACAGAGCCAGTTGGTTAACTGGGTTTAACATAGAGTATACTAAAGCATAACTCTGTAACTCTTTCTAACTTTATAATTGAGCTTCAGTTACCTCATAGTTAAACTTTTTTTGTTTTTCTGCCCTGCCCTCATATATAATTTCACCTTGTGATGTGCTATATTAATTGAAAGTCAAGGATCATGCACTGCTCCTGCTGTCTCCATTCTCGCCTTCACTCTAATGAAAATTTAATGAGTTTCAGTGAAATGAAGTCTCAGTGTGATACCATCGTAGCTATTAAAGCAGCCACCATAATCATTCATCAGCTCCAACAAAGTCATCATTACTAATTTACACTCTATTCATATCTATGTCGTTTATCTTCCGCACTCATCTATGTCTTCTCCTCTATGGAGCGCCATCACTCTTTCACTCCTTCCATTATTGATGCACTTCCTCTCCCTCTTAGGCTTTTTCTTTCATATCATCTTTCTCCTTTTTTTGCGTACCTTCCTGATATTGTTTCATTGTGTGTGTGAATTGTGTGTGCTTGTATGTGTATGTGTGCACAGAACTATAAGGAGCTGGAGCTGCTCCGACTAGTTTATTATGGCGGAGTACAGCACGACATCAGGAAGGAGGTCTGGCCTTTCCTGCTGGGACACTATAAGTTCGGCATGAGCAAAAAGGACACGAGCAAGGTACAGTGCACATGCTCGCGCACACACACGCACACACTCACACATATACACAAGCATTCTTTTAATTTGCCTTTTATTTTGGAAAATACTATGTGATAATTTCCAATGAAGATTGATGCAAAGATCAGCGAGCGCTACCAGCAGGTGATGCGGGAATGGAAGGCCTGTGAGGTGATTGTCAAGCAGAGGGAGAAGGAGATGCAGTCAGCCATCTTTGCCAAACTCTCCTCGGGCAGCAGCATTGACAGCCACGTCCTGCGGCTCGTGCATAGAGACTCCACACTCAGCAATGAGGTGAAGCGGCCCAGAGCAATATAACATCCACTCAGTGATACACTTTATTAAGCTGGGAGATAACAGTTTATTAAACTTTAATATAAATCTGAATATATATTGTGTGATGTAAGTTTTATACTAGCAGTATACAAAGTCTTTGTTAGGTTGTCTGAATGAGGCTTATATTATCCTCAAAACCTAATTTTGTATCAGCAGTATGCAGACACATTGCATTCTGCTGCACGCTGTATATTTTTTATCTCACTATGTTATACTTTCATTCCAGGCAGTGTTATTTTGAATTAGTCTCCGAGACGTCAAACTAAGACCTCCATGGAGGAGGCATGGATGGTGCCATAAAACCATGCTAGTGGTTGAATTATAGCAAGTGCATGTTCCAGTGTTTCTGGATAAATTGAAATCAATAAAAAATCATGATATATTGACTTTTTTTTAAAGATACTTACCTGACAGAAAACAGAAACATTAACAGAAGATGATAGGGACAGAGTGAATGGAAAAATCTCTGTATAGTTACCATTCCTTTGGACAAAAAAGTACAAATAAAAGTTATCAAAATAACTACTTATGTTGCAAAAGTACTGAAAAAATGTTATTCAGTAAGTAAAAGAAAAAAAAACACAAATAATAACCCCAGCATAATTTTACTGTTATGTCAAGTAAATAAAAAGAGTGTCAAGCAGCTGCAGCTTTGATAATTCTAGAAGGCCAGTCACATCATCACCACAGGTGCAGATCTCTCCAGTCACACAAAGACAATCACACTGCCAAATCAATCTGTAATTCTCCCGATGATATTTAACATGAAAAGACTCATTTTGGCTAATGGGAGAGAATAATGTAACCTTTCATCATGAATTACTTATTAATTACATGTGTTTACCTGAGGCCCATCAGTACCTGAAACATTATATCATGTGAATATAGAAGAAAAGTAGCCTGATCCATTAATTGAAAATAAAGACGGACTTAGCCGGTGTGACATCTCCCATTGATTTAGGATTCCCTGTTTTGAATTTTTTGGAACCAGGAGTGGCCATATTTTTAGTTTGGAGTGTTATGTGTTAGATAATCCATTAAAAATGCTCCAAAAGGCACCAAAATCACAAAGACAGTTGAAAGATCCAGTTCAGTGAGTCAAATTAGCCATGCCCCTAACTTAAAACCTTAATGAAGTTTAAAAGGGTGAGTTATTTTAAAACAAAAAGCTGTAAAGCTGGGCTAACATGGGAGTCTGTGGAGGTTGACTGACTTTTGAAGCCATCTTCAAGTGGCCGTTTGAGAAACTGCAGTTTTTGGCACTTCTTCAATTTTTCCTGAGGTTGGTGCTTGGTCTGAGCATACTCAATCCTATCACAAAGATGGACACTGCTGTTATTATGAAAGTTTACACAATTTTTCTTAATTTAGAAAGCAACAACCACTTTGAGCATTTTTTTTTTAAGTTTAGGTCTTTTAACATAAAACATCTAGACCAATGCAAATCTTTATTTAAAAGGACAGATTTCAGCAGTAGCATCAAATAATGATGAAGCTGATTACAAATGTATTTTTAAGTGTTTGGGCTCACAGTCCCATCATCTCCACAATGTCTTCACATTATTAACATTGTAAATAATGATTCAAAGGATAAACTGTTGGGAAAGGTAACACAAAGCCAAGTAAAAAGGGCAACACACAGACACACTAACTGAAAATAAGATAATAGTCATGTAAAATCCGTCAAATTGTTGCACAGAGTTTCTTAGCCTGACCTAAACTACTGCCCGTTTTGGCCTCCATTACTTCTAAAGTTCTGTCCCCTTTTCAGGTGTTCATGTCTGTAGATGAGCCGGATGCAGGAAGCCAGGAGACCCCCAGTGGAGAGGACAGCACTCCCACAATGACCAACCTGGTGCCCCCCGCGGCCCTCCCACCAGAAGAGCGTCCTCTTGTAGAATTTGATTCCCCTGACTCAGGGCTCCCCTCCTCCAGAAACTACTCGGTGACCTCTGCTCACTCCCAGATCCTGTCTAGCATTGATGACGGTCAGAGCACAGAGGAGGAGGGTGGGGGCGGGGAGGATGGCAGGACTCCCAGTGAGCTGGCAGGGTGCCAGGACTCTCTGACAGAAGACAGGCTATGCAGTCAGCTGGACAAACTGGTGACCAATGGGGCAGCTGCTGAGGGGATGTCACCTTCACTGTCTTCCTATACAGTACGTACAGTATGTGAATACCTGATGTCTGTTTTTTTAATCTGACTGGGCAGCTAGTGGGGACCAACAACTAACTTAAAGGCTAAAACTGGAGGCTATAATTTTCAGTACACTACATTTCAAAATAAAAGAACACGCAAAAGGCTGTGTTATTTATTAAGTAAGAGTTACATCAGAGCTCAAACCATGTTAGTCCTGATGAAATAATGACACAGTAACACAGAGTGCTGTATTAGGAACAAGACACAAGATCAAAGCTTCCCTTTGCTCTCAAACACCAACAGTTCTTGGTGTCATGGATTTCACATGATGTGGGAAGAATTTTGCTGAGATGCATCTCTGTGTTGACACAAAACTCAGACAGCATTCACATGTATATTTTGCTTTAACACTTAACCATGGGTGTGCCTGACATTTTGGGGGGTATCTTTTCTGGCAGGATTGTCATAGCGACAATAACCAATCTTATCCTGTGACTAACTTTATTTATAAACAACAGAGTGATTATGGTAAATGGCCTTGTTCTTATATAGTGCTTTTCTACTTGAGCACTCAAAGTGCTGTATGCAACATGTCTCATTTACCCATTAATACAGGCACTTTTTTCTGCATCTAAGTGCTTTCTAGCTAACATTTACACTCTGATGAAAACATCAGGAGCAACTTGGGGTTCAGTATCTCGACCAAGGATACAAATGTGATTTGTTTGGCTAGCTGCAGTATTGGGACATTTAAACATGATGAAAATGTCTGGCACCTGCCCTGGTGCTTAAAAAGTTCACGTTTTCATAACTGCAAGCAAGGCGAGCAAAGCAAAGCAACAGATTGACATTTCAGTTCAGCAATGCATGACATCACACATTTAAAGTGAATGAGAGGCGAGCACATTGAAGCCTGAAACATATGTGCGTCAGTACAGCCTTATGTGGGTCCAATGTCCAGATTCACTTGCGTAGTTCTTTGGCTACTCAGAGAGTAGGATTGCAGTAAGTCAGCCAAAGCAGAAGTTACAGAGACATAGCTAAACAGTGATGATGGTATTCTTAGGTCTGATGCTGACATGGGAGTTCACCACTTCACTGTAAGAAGTTCTTTGTTTATTATGACTTCAGTGTTCTCCGCAGCAAGGCTTAAAACAGCACAAACATGAAAAAAGTAGCTCACTTTATAGGTGGTTCTACATATTTGTGGCACTGCCTTCAGATGTCAGTACACAGCTTGTTGAACATGTTGAAGCTCTGCATAGCACCTACAGAATACCAACACAACCGTAAATTCTGCATCACTGACACAATTTTTGCTTTATGACCTTTGTGCATTACCATGCTGGAAGTAGCCATTAAAAAATCATAAATTATGGCCATAAATATATGCTCGTGGTCAGCACCAACACTGAGATAGGCTGTGTCATTGAAACTACAATTTACTGGTAATCAGGAGCCCAAAGTCTGCTAAGAAAACATTCCCTGCACCATTACACCACCAGCAGAAGATTGGCCTTTTGACTGGTGCCATGGATTTATGCTGTTGGATGCTAAATTTTGAGTCTACAATCTGCAGCCTCAGCAGAAATGGTGATTGATCAGACTAAGCTATTTTTCTCTGGTCATGAATGATCCAGTTTTGGTGAATGTGTGCCTGTGCAGCCTGCACATTTCTATTCTTTGCTGACAGGAGTGAAAACTGATACACTCTTCTTTTATTGTAGTCACCCCCACTCATTCTGAGTTGCATTTCAGCTCAATAGAAATGTAAAAGACAAGATTATCACTTACTGTAGCCTCTTGACTAGCTGTTTTTTTGCCCACAGAGCTGCTGTTCATTGGATGGTTTTGTTGTTTACACCACTTTGGGAAAACTCGGGAGACTGTAGTGGTGAAAATCCCAGAATCTTTTCTTTTTTTTTGGTGGTTTGTTTTTGTTTTGTTGTTGTATTTTTTGCATTGATGCCACATGATCAGATGATTAAGTTGCATGAATGTGCCGATGTTGATAATAAAGTGCTTGGTGAATGTACTTTTCCGGATACATATACAAGATCGGGCAGCACTGTGGTGTGGTGGTAAGTGCTGTTGCCTCACAGCAAGAAGGTCCTGGGTTTGAATCATCATCTGGTCGGGGCCTTTCTTCGGATACTCCGACTTCCTCCCACATTCCAAAGACATGCAGTTAGTTAAGGTTAATTGGTGATTCTAAATTGCCCATAGGTGTGAAATGTGAGTGTGAATGGTTGTCTGTCACTCTGTGTTAGTCCTGTGAGACCTGCAACCTGTCCAGGGTTTATCCTGCCTCTCGCCCTATGGCGCCCTATGGATATTTCAAGATACCTACTGCACAGTCTGTGTGTTTGATGGACATGCTCACACACAGCCTGTCATGATAATGATACACTGTAACAAAAGGAGAAAAGACTCATTCATTGGTTTCTCAACCAGAATCTTTGCACAAGTTAACAAACTCAGTATACTGCTCCTTTAAGTTAATAAAATCCATAAAGATTCCAAAGAAGCTTAGACTCACTAACTAATGTTGAAAACAATTTTTACAGATCGAGTTGTTGGACACAGTCGCCCTCAACCTCCACAGGATAGACAAAGATGTGCAGCGCTGTGACCGCAACTATTATTACTTCACCACAAGCAACCTGGAGAAACTCCGCAACATCATGTGCAGGTAGAGAAAAACCTGAAGAAAGAAGGGCAGATCCTTCACCCTAAGCTGCTCTATTATTTTGTTTGAACAGTGGATCAAATCACTTGAAAAAATGCAATGCAAGGCAAGTGCAGTATAAAAGGTTTTCAACAGAGTGACAAACTCATTTTACTTCATGTGTCACATAGTGCTGAATTTGTTTTTAAATGGGCCAGACAAGTCAAATAATTGCATAAAACCTTAAAAAAAAACAGCTTGTTTCCCTTTCTTTTGCTGTAAAAAAGATCAAATACATTCATGGACTGTTTGCAAAATAGTTTTGTGAATGGAGTATGTTTCATCATTACAAAGAAATGTTACTGTTGAATATCAAAAAAATGCATCTGCATAATTCCTTGGCCTAACTGTCTTACTTTGGTTAATATATTTCAGGCACTGGGTAATGTGTCTGTTAGTAAAAAGGTTTTAAAACTGATTCAGATTTGATGACCAGTTGAGGCAACCATTCTTATCACTTGATCTGATAAGTCCAAAAATGCCCTTCCTGTCTGCAGTTTTCACACTTTGCAGAAACAGACAGATCAGACCCTTCAGAAAACTGGTTATAGCCCATGGTCCACATGTTTGATGACTGTTTTACTCTGTGGAACCTCTCAGCTCAGCTTTAAATGCAGTTTACACTTGCTACCCAGTGCCAAATGGCATGACAATAAGTTAGGAGCTAGTTCAGCTAGGGCTACGTACCACAGGCCTTTGAGGTGGCAGTAATTAAACCATTACTTAAAAAGCCATCACTTGACCCAGCTGTCTTAGCTAATTATAGGCCAATCTCCAACCTTCCTTTTATATCAAAAATTCTTGAAAGAGTAGTTGTAAAACAGCTAACTGATCATCTGCAGAGGAATGGTTTATTTGAAGAGTTTCAGTCAGGTTTCAGAACTCATCACAGTACAGAAACAGCATTAGTGAAGGTTACAAATGATCTTCTTATGGCCTCTGACAGTGGACTCATCTCTGTGCT
>VUQS01058319.1:0-11698 GCA_015108495.1 Heterochromis multidens | reverse complement strand
TTTTCAGTGGGAGAAACGTTTCGTTTACCAACTGGTAACTTCTTCAGTCTCAGCTGACTGCAGACTTCCCCAGCCTTATAAACAGTACAACTTTTTGGGATTCTTTTACCTGGATTATTGAGCATGCATCAAGAGACCCAACAATAATACAGAGAAACCCCAACAATGAAACAACCCCCTATGAGCAAGCACTTGGAAACAGTGGGAAGGAAAAACTCCCTTTTAACAGGAAGAAACCTCCGGCGGAACCAGGCTCAGGGAGGGGCAGCCATCCGCCGCAACCGGTTGGGGGTGAACACAAGCACATCAATTTTGAAGAAATTCATAATAAAGGTTTTTTCTAACTCTGTTACATATATTTAAATAACAGACCCGGCGGCACAGCCCATGAAACCAGATGTTCCACCTCTTGCCCCCGGTACCGGGGGCATTGGGGTTTAACAGGTTAACTCACTCACCGTGTATAGGCACTGATGAAGAAGGGGTGAACTACCTATTTGTTTTGCACAGTTTTCTCCTGTTTTTGCTTAGATAGGGAGGTAGGTTTAGCACATCTTTTGTTTGGTTTTGTTTCACATAGGGATAAGGTAGCACAGTTCCTTGAAAAGTAGCTGATTTTGGCTTTGTGTTTTGACCTTCATTCACCCTGGAGTTTTTTGCTTTCAATTACCAGTGTACTACCTTTGCTCTTGAACAAGCGTGTGTTAATAAACTGTGCCTTTAACAGAGAATTACTGGTTGAACTCTGGTTTGGGGACAGGGGCGAAGACTCAATTTTAACTTGTATGTTGCACTTCCTTACCCCTAGATAGATGTTTTTGATCACCATTACCTTGCATTTAAGGTCAGGCTGCATTACAACATAGAGTTTTGAAGGTGCTGAAGGTGCTTATTGCTGAAAGAAAGTCAGACTCATTTCAGGTGGGTGTTGGACTCCACCAGGGCTGCCCTTTGTCATCGATTCTGTTCATAGTTTTAATGGGCAGAATATCTAGGCATAGCCAGGTGGTGTGGTTCTGTTGACTTCATCAGGTGGTGACCTCCAGGTTGCGCTGGAGCAGTTTGTGGCTATTTATCTATATTCTTCTTCTTTTGACTGTTCCCTTTAAGGGTCCCCAAAGCAGATCATCTGCCTCCATCTCACCCTATCCCTAGCATCCTCTTCTGTCACACCAACCCTCTGCATGTCCTCCTTCACTACATCCATGAATCTTTATCTATGGTATTTTTGTTTTCCTCCTGCCTGGCAGCTCCATCTTCTAATGTATTCCAATATATTCACTATCTCTCCCCTCCTCCAAACCATCTCAGCCTTGCCTCTCTATCTTTGTCTCCAAACTCCTCAACCTGAGCTGTCCCTTTGATATACTCTTTTCTAATCCTGTCTCTCCTGGTGAAAATCCTAGTGAAAATCTTCAGCTCTGCCACCTACAGCTCCGCCTCCTGTATTTTTGTCAGAGCCACCGTCTCCAAACCATACATCATAGCAGGTCTCACTACCACCATGTAATTCTTCCCCTGACACTTGTGTCCATCCACTCCACCCTGCCTGCACTCTCTTCTTCACCTCTCTTGTGCACTATTTGTTCCTTTAGATCATTGACCCCAGGTATTTAAAGTAATCTATAATGCTGTCACAAAGTATTTTCCCTTTTCATGATTTCTTTTTTTTTCCAAGTGATAAAAAGCTATCCAAACCTACCTGGCCCTATGTGAAAAAGTAATTGCCCACCTAAGAAACTCAAGAACAGATGAGAAACAAAGTAACTGACATCTATTAATCTGGAAAGGGTTACAAAGCCATTTCTAAGGGATTTAGGACTCGGTGAGAGCCATTATCCACAAATTAAGAAAACAGTGGAACAGTGGTGGACCTTCCCATAAGTATACCAAAATTACTCCAAGAGTAATCAATGACTCATCTACGAGGTCACGAAAGAACCCAGAACAAGACTTAAAGAAATGTAGGCCTCACTTATCTCAGTTAAGGTCTGTGTTCATGATTCAACAATACAAAAGAGTCTGGGCAAAAATGGCATCCATGTGAGAGTTCCAATGCGAAACCCACTGCTGACCAAAAAGAACACAAAGGCTCATCTGCCCCTATCCTCAGCTGACAAGGTGAGGGTGGAGTACAGGAGACTGCATCCAGGGAAAGCGGCAGGCCCAGATGGTGTGTGTCCAAGTGCAGCCCAGCTAGCTGAACCCTTTCAGTTGCTCTTCAACTTGAGTCCACAACAAGGCAAGGTTCCGATGCAGTTATAAACCTCCTGTCTCAAACCTCTGGCCAAAGTAGGGTCCCCTGCTTTGATGAAGGATTACCACCTGATGGCCTTAACATCCCATTTTATGAAAACCCTGCCACGTTCTTGTTCACATGCTATACGGCAGATTTTTAATGCAGCTCAAACTCCTGCCACATGCATAAATACACATTTTGCTTCCTTCTACACTCTTTTATCTTATTTTTATTGTATTTTTTATTCCTATTTTTAACATTATTCTATCTATCTATCTATAAAAAACATCATACCAACAATCAAACAAGGTTTCATGTGATGGTCTGGGGCTTCTTTGCTGCTTCAGGACAACTTGGCATAATTGATGGAATCATGAATTCAGCTCTTTACCAGAAAATCCTGAAGGAGAATGTTCAGCCATTAGTTTGCACCCTGAAGCTCAAGTGCACTTGTGTTATATAGCAGGACAATGATCCAGAAGATACCAGCAAGTCTACCTCTGAATGGCTCAAAAACACAAAAACAAAGTGAAGTTTTTGGAGTGGCCTAGTCATAATCTGGAATTAAATCTGATTGAGGTGCTTTGGCATGACCTTAAACAGGCTTTTCATACTCATACACTCCAATGTGGCTGAATTAAAACAATTCTGCAAAGAAGAGTGAGCCTAAATTCCCCCATAGAGATGTAAAAGACTCACTGGCAGTTATCGCAAATGCTTGATTGCAGTTCTGGCTGCAATAATATTTAAATTTTTTTGATGATCTGAAAGATGTAAGTGTGACAAATATGCAAAGAAATCAACTTTCACTGTTCTACTTTTACAATAATTAATTTATTAAAATGCATTTATTTTGTTGTAGCTAGCTGTGTGGTCAGTTTTAGGATGCAGGCAATGACTACCTCAAGTATGTTCTTCTTCTACAATAATTAAATTATTTAAATGTGTTGTTTATTGTACCCTTTATTTATTAGTAGATTCTAAAATAGGCTATATTTTACATTTACAATAGGTAAAGAAATAATAAAAATTATTTGTAAAACTAATAAAACCCCTAAAACTACCATAAATACTTATACTTACTTATAATTAGAAAAAATAGATGAAAATTAACAAACTTAACTTCTTCAAGAAATTACTTCTTTGCCATTGCTGCTGCTGTTGGTAGTTCTACTGTTAATCCGCAGAATAAAAAGTACGTAAATCTATAAAATAAATAGTATGGAGTGCAGAGTACAATCATTGCAAACCAAATATAGTGGAGTAAAAGCAGAAAGCATCTTAACATAGAAATACTTGAATAAAGTACATTAAACCTCAATAAAGTATGAGTTAATATACTCAGTTACATACTTACTGGGGGCTGGTGCCACCCCATGACCCCCTTTGGACACATAAACATGCTGCCTGATGAGGACATGTCTCTTGAAGCTTCTTATGTTCTGAAAGCAATGGCTGAAAGATGGGAACAAAACGTCTGGTCTCAGCCAAATGTGTCCATTGTTACACTGAAACAAAGTAGCTCTTTTTCAGTGCTGCACTAAGAACACAATGATTCTACTATATCTGTCTAATATATAGAACCTTGAACCCTATATGGTCTAAGTGAATATTGTTGATGACCTTAATCCTAGCTTTTACCCCTATAACCCTATGTTTTGAAGAAAATCAAAAAGTAAATAATAATTGTTTTAACTTTAAATAACATACTGTTTGCAAAAGGAACTGTTTGACTTAACACTTTTCTTGATCATAAGTGGCACACCTACAGGGCCCCAAGAGGTCACTGAGGTCCAGACTTGCAGTGCATCTGGAAAGTATTCACAGTGCTTCACTTGTTCCACATTTTGTCAGCCTTATTCCAAAATTTTTCACCTCAAAATTTACACACAATACCCCATAATGACAAAGTGAAAAAAGTTTGCTCAAAATTCTTGGAAATTTATTAAAAATAAAAAACAAAAATACAACATGTACATAAACATTCACAGCCTTTGCTCAATACTTTGTTGAAGCACCTTTGGCAGCAGTTACAGCCTCAAGTCTAAGAGTCTAAGAGTCCTTCAGGTGGCTTTTGGCAAACTCCAGGCGGGCTGTCATGTGCCTTTGGAGTGGAGTGGCTTCCGTCTGGCCACTCCACCATACAGGCCTGATTGGTGGAGTGCTGCAGAAATGGCTGTCTTTTTGGAATGTTCTCCTCTCTCCACAGAGCAACACTGGAGCTCTATCAGAGTGACCATCGGGTTCTTGGTCACCTCCCTGACTAAGGCCCTTCTACCCCGACCGCTCAGATTGACTGGGTGACAATTCCTTGGACCTCATGGCTTGGTTTGTGCTTTTATATGCATTGTCAACTATGGGACCTTATATAGACAGGTGTGTGCCTTTCCAGATCATGTCCAATCAACTGAATTTACCACAGGTGAACACCAATCAAGTTGTAGAAACATCTGACAGATGATCAGTGGAAACAGGATGCACCTGAGCTCAATTTTGAATGTGATGGCAAAGGCTGTGAATACTTATGTACAGCTTATGTTTTTGTTTTTTATTTTTAATAAATTTGCAAGATTGAGCAACCTTTTTTCACTTTGTCATTATGGGATATTGTGTGTAGAATCTTGAGGTGAAAAATGAATTGAATCCATTTTGGGATAAGGTTGTAACATGACAAAATGTGAAACAAGTGAAGTGCTGTGGAACATCTGGTTTCATGGGCTGTGCCGCCGGGTCTGTTATTTAAATATAGACATGAGTGGTATCAACAGAAATGTCAGAATCTCAGCTAAAAGCTCACAAAACATTTTCAGTAACCACCAAATACAGCTCAAACTACAAACAATTAAAGTCCAGGTAAAGTTTCCGCAAAAAGATGTTAACTGTTAAATGTTAAGAGTGGATTCCCCCTTTCACCCGCATGCAAATCTCATTACATGACATGTAAAATGAATCTCAGATTTGCACAATTACATTTCTCTCACACTCTGAAAGGTAGACTTGATGTTCTGCCCTCCTTATCAGTATGGATAAACAAGGAGATCTCCCTCTAATTGGATAGTGGCCAGGGCCTGCCTTCCATGAATCTTGGAAATAGAATCCTGCCAAAGCACAAAGTAATTAAAACAAAAATAAAACATGATGGTCTTCTAAAAGCCATGTCTTTAATGAACAAAAAGACTAATTAATTGCAATGTGTCAAGGAGCGTACTTGCACTGAATTATAGATGAGCTGAGAGGGGTGGCTGAACTCGCAGAGTAAAGGGAGATGAATGGGCTATGGTGCAATTAAAATGGGCACAAATACTGAGTCCTGCCACAGTGCTGGCTTCTTAGCACTGGTATGGCATAAGTCCAGTTCAACCTTACAGAGAAATTCAAATTTACTAAGTATTTGATAATTTAGTAATCGTCTTAATCTTTGATATACCTCTTTAAGTGTGCTGATTCAGAAACCCTAAATCTATAATAGTCTGGGCTTTCTTTATATGAACTGAAATAATAGCTTTTTAAGTATCAAAACCTGCATTTAATTGCCCATTTGGTTAAATGAAAAATAAATGAAAAAAACAAGAATTCAGTTTGAATCTAGACTTAAATGTAGTCACACATTCATACATTTCTGAGCATTAGTGCTAAACACTTGCTTACTCACTCTAGGTTCAACTGCTCGTTAATGCAAATATTTAATCAGCCACTTACATGGCAGCAACTCAGTGTATTTCGGCAATCAAAATCAAAAAGTAATCTGTTTATTAGAGGGAAAGTGTGAGGATCTGGGCCCTATACTACAAAGCTCGTTCAACATATTCAGGGTATCTTTCCGTTATCTGGAATCACTTACCCTAACATTCGGGAACGGGATAAACGGTCACATGAAGCTGATTATGAACTGGCTAAGTTAACCCAGGGTTTCCCCTGCATGTTCACATGAAAGAGCTGGTGCTGACAATCTAAAAGGGGCGTTTCACAGATCATATGATACTTCTTTAAGAAAAAATGATCGCTATGAGTGCCATCTACTCCAGAGGTGTTATCAAATAGTGATTAAAAATCTATTTAAAAAAAAAAAATCATTAATCTGGTGATTTACCGCACATAAAATAAACATTTTAACCCAAATTAATTATTTTATCACTGAGTGCTCTCAGTGCTGCTGTTTATTTCTAAGGTGACGGCTGCACATTAGAGTTCTGAAACTGGACACATTTAAACATTTAAGGTTACTGTTCTACAGCCTAATAATGGAGACGAGAAAATCGCTTTAGTTTCTCGGGCACATCAAAGTGAAATAAATGTGACTGATTGAACAGGTATTCTTGATGTGTGTTCTGTGTTCTAGTAGATACAACTCCAGCAGAGTAAAAGAGACTTAGCAGCAGATTAGAATCATGTATAACAACATTTATTCATTTTCTAGATCACCAAATTAATATAGGCACATTCCCATGTTTGCGCTTGATTCAGTGGTTTTAGTATCACAGCTTAACAAGCTGCACATATAAAACATATTCCCCCAGCAGAGAATCTATATCACACTGCAAACATGCTGGAAATAAAAGAATCAGTGAAAACGTGGCGCTTCCGGCTGATTTTAAAGCGAAACTCTGAACATAACCTGGTCCTGACAGTTTTAGATTTTATTCTCTCAGCTGCAGACTCAATGCTGTTTAAGGGTTTGAGAATAAAGTTTGTTCAAATGTAAACTTAGTCTACGTATAAATTTGATATTAGGTCAGCAAGTACAGTGTAGGTGTCCTGTGTTAGGATTATATATTAATACTTAGAGATTAATACTTATTAATACTTATAAAACAATAAAATTGTTGTGAAATTGTTTGCGGCCAACAGAAAAAAAAACAATCAATCAAGAAATAAATTTGTGTCTAAGAATCCAGATTTATTACTGATGCTCATCAGGGAAACTCAAACACTTTAGATGTCACGCTACTGAAAAACTTTAGAGTCTAAAGCTTAGACTCTCCTGCTCTCCCTGCAGAGATCTGAGGAAATGGTGACGCTATTTCCTGGAGAATTGATTGGTCAGAAGGCGGTGATTTCATACCTGTTGATCTCTAATCTGGAACTTAACCTGCTCCGGAGCAGGTTAGGTCTACCACGTAAGTTATCATTGCAATTTAAGAAGTAAGAAGTGACCCACCTTCGTAGTACAGAAAATCCAGGGTTATCCCTGAAGTTACCTGGATAAGCCAAAATACGGCTTCGTAGGACAGGCCTCTGGTAACCTTTCCTATCCCTCTCATAGAACCGTGTGAAAAGCGCTATTTGTTTTTTCACCACTAAATTTAGTTACTGCCACTCCCTTAATTTCTAACTCTGATTTCCTCCCTCTTTCAGATCATCCTGTTTAATCTACTCCAGTCAGGCCTCACTGACGGTTACTTTTGTTTTGCTGTGAATAAAATCCTTTTTCACTGTCCTCTGTTTGTGTGAGTCTGCTCGTTTTTTAGGACACACAAGCCTAACATTAGCTGGCATAACATTAGCTTATAACCAGCTGTTGTAGTTAGCACCAACTGTCAGCTGTCCGGAGATGGCAAGGTTGCATGTCTAATATGTTGACAATAACTCACTGCAACAATATTAGGACTAAATATAAGCATGTTCATGCACATTTCATATGTCAGAGCCCCGACTTGAGTTCAGGAGATGAGGCTTTGGGTGAGGAGGAAGAGGATGAGGTGGAATTGAGGGAGGAGGGAGCAGTGGTGAAAGAGGAAGATGAAGAAGAGGAGGAGAAAGAAAACGTGAAATCTTTTAAATGTGATGTCATGTTTAAAAGAGCTATTTGTGATTTTTAAATTAAAGCTAACTTACAATTGACAATTTAATTATTTTTTTTTAGCTATATTTAAGTGTTTACATTATTAGATGTCCCCTTTCTTTCAGAATTCTTAGGAATATGGAGCCTTTTTATACAATTTTATTGGGATACAGAGGTCTAACACTGTCCTTTCTGTATGAAAAAAAAATAAACAGTGACACTATTGATCAAATGATGTTTGGAAGTAGTTGGATCACTGAGAATATAGTGCAATGTTTTATGTATGTAGTTTTACATACATACAACCCCAATTCTGAAAAAGTTATGATGCTGTGTAAAATGTAAATAAAAACAGAATGCAAAGATTTGTAAACCCATATTTTATTCACAGTACAACATAGAGAACATCTCAAATGTTTAAACCAACAAATGCACCACAATAAGAAAAAAATAAGGTCATTTTGAATTCATGGCAGCAACACATCTCAAAAATGCTGGGACAGTGCTATTGTGACGATGCGGTAGAGGGGGTATTAGTTTAAGTTATTGCGACAACGCCACCTAAGGGAATTTCACCCCTAGACAATATAATTAATTGAATATATAACTCTATATGTATAGATGTCATATTAACTTGAAGGCCACACAGATCCGAAATACACCCCGGCAACAGAATTGGTTTCAATAATGATAAAACACACTTTATTAAAATTATTTATTATATAAATATCAAAATACAATCAAAAGGTTAACACATCAAAACAAGATAAAAACCAAACAATCTGTAGCACTGGCTGCAGGGTCTCCTAAATCATAAATAAAACAGGGGCTTGGATGAACTCACCAGTAGCCGAGGCCCCCAAACAAAGAGGGATAAAAGAAAATACACACTACGACTATGGTACACCCCAACTGCTGTACACTAACCAACGTGAGTGGAGAGGGGAAGGGGAAACCCACCACCAAGGAGGCCACGCTGCCACTGGTTTGTCCTCCGGTCACCAAGTTCAACACTAGGAGAAAAGAGTAAACAGGACAGTTAGTATTCACCACAGCCACAATATCAGAGACTCAAAGCTCAGCCAGAGCACAGTGTTACATTAAAATAAAAAAACAATAAAATTTATTCTCAATAACTAAAACCTAACTACGTTGATTAAACTAATAAAAGGGTTAAATACACACCATAAAATAAGCTAAATAAACTAGCACACTCAGACAACACAGGGTTAGGGATTCACAGTGAGCGATACAGTTCACCCCCTTCACAGCTCGGCACGAACTAGCTCAGGTAAGTCACTGTCACCGATTACTGCAGGTAACCACTGTACCCAACACACAGAACAAAACACTGCAGGAAAACCCTGCCACAACACTCCGTAGCGAGGCAAGCCAGTAAAGGCAAGACGAAGGCAAGACAACAGATCTGGGAAATTGGCCGCTGTAATAGTGGCCGCTGCGGATCATTCACTCGGAAATCTTAATGTGGTTACAAATGCCCAAAGGCTTCAACCTTGGTCACTGCTGGAGACAGAGACCTAGAAAAAGATAAATAACTATATTATTATAGGGTCAGCAGCACAGCTGATGAACAGTCTTTCTCTGCAGCCAGCAGTGGCAACAATCTCTCCTTGAATGTGGAGAAAACAAAGGAGATTGTCAACAACTTCAGGAGAATACACACCCAACACCCCCTGCTGATCATAAATGGCTCTTCTGTGAAGAGGGTGAGCAGCACCAAATTCCTGGATGAGGGTTCATGGAGGACCTCTCCTGGCCACACAACACAGCATCACTGGCTAAGAAAGCCCAGCAATGCCTCTACTTCCTCTGCAAACTGAGGAGATGAAAAACCCCGGTACCATCATGCGCTCCTTCTACTTAGGCACCATTGAGAGCACTTTAACCAGCTGCATCACTGTGTAGTTTGTAAACTCCACCACCTCCAACCATAGAACTCTACAGCACACTGTAAATACAGCAGGACAGATCACTGGTGCCTCATTCCCCTCCCTCAACACCCATCTAGCAGACAAAGCAGTCAACAGTGTGGACAACTCCACCCATGCCTCACACAGCTTTTTAAGCCTCCTGTCCTCAAGGAAGAAAGTACCAGAGTCTCCGTGCCTCATCTACCAGACTGAGAAACAGCTTCATCCACTAGGCTGTCAGGAGGTTGAACTCTCTCCCTTCCATACCCACTCCCAACTCTACCCCCTAAAAGACTGGACTGTAATCCTACAAACGCCGATGAGCAAGCACTTGGCGACAGTGGGAAGGAAAATCTCCCTTTTAACAGGAAGAAACCTCCGACGGAACCATGCTCAGTGAGGGGCAGCCATCTGGACAAAAGACACACTGTGGAGGAGAGCCAGAGATTAATAATAACAATAATAAGTCTAATCTTAAATATCCTATCAACAATAGATTTTTCGTTGACTGCCAGAGGTGATGCTGTGACAAGTAAATTCACCATGCAATGCACAATGACAGAAATATAGTTTACATGTAGATTTATGTTCATGAAGATGATTTTATATTAAAAAAACTAGTTTGTACATGGATGAACATCGTGTGGCTGTTAACCACTTCATAACCAAATAGGATGGCAATCAAATGGGGTTGTATTTAAAGACAAAGACACGTGAATTTTCTCTCTTCAGCTCAAAAATGTGATTTGTATTTCTTGCTTCTTGTGACTATTTACGGTGCAGTTTTAGCCACTGTGCTAGGAATCAAAATGATGTTTCAGCCATTGTCATGTTAACAAGGAGGCATGTGGCAGACAGAGTGGACCCAGATGCAGGACTCCGGAGACTGAATAAACTTAGAATCACAGCTTTATTAATGCTGGCAAGAAACGGTGATGAAAACAAAAGCAAAAACTGACATAGAATACCACGAGCTGGACAGACTAACTGGAAAACTAACTAACTGGAAAACTAACACTCTAAGGTAGCCGGAAAAACAGACACGCTACGAGGGAGGACGCGACAAGGAGCAAAGGCAGACAGAGACAATAAATACACAGAGGAGATGAAGGCAGAGTGGACACACCTGGGAAACACACCTGAACAGAATAACACTGACGAGACAGGGTAAGTAAATCTGGACATGACATAAACAAAACAGGAAGTAAACTCACCCTGAGACACAGACTAAGACACGAGAACCTGAAACTGGGACCGGAGACAAAACATAGAGACATGACTAACGGGGAAGAGAGAGAGACAGTGAGACAGAGCCAGAGCGAGAAACACTGAACACAGAGACGGGACAGAGACATGACTCGGAAAGCGATGGGGAACATAAAGAGAACCAGAGAACAAAACTAATATCAGAAACTGAGACTAAGAAACTAAGAACATGAATCCAAAAAACCAAAATAGGAATACCAAACCACAGATACTCTAAAGAATACAGTAAAGTAAACTCAAGGCACTCCAGAACAGAACATGCCCCTCTCATAATACAAAAGGAAAAACAACAAGTTTAAATAAACTCAAAACCCTGGGTCAAAGACCCAGGGACCATGACAATTTTTTATTTTTGTTTTTCAAAAACCAAAAAGTAGGGTATGACCATCTGGTAGCAAGCGTCTCTTGTAAACAACCCTAAACTTTTTGTGGAATGATGAATTCTTGAGAGAAAACCCCAGTTTATCAAAAACAGTCCCA
>VUQS01058314.1:0-11979 GCA_015108495.1 Heterochromis multidens | reverse complement strand
TTCTGTTATTTGCATTAGTCATTCCTCTCTTAGTGGTTCCCCGTGCCCTTGTGTTTAGTCTCCTGTGTTTAGTTCTTAGTTCCTTGTTTTATTAGTTCTCTTCATGTTCTGTCTTCAGTGTCTCCGTGTTTGTTACCTTCTGTCTCCCCAATTAGGCCTGTCTTAGTGTTTGTTTACATCCCGTCTTCTCAGTCGTGTCCCCGTGCCTGTCTGTTTTTCTCCCCGGTCTGTCTTCAGTGTCTCTGTGTTGGTTTACCTTCTGTCTCCCCAGTCAGTCTTGTCTCCATGTCTGTTTGTTTACTTGACTCTCTCTCTCTGTGTCTCTCTCTGGCCTCGCCTCGTGTCCCCTGTCAATCTGTCTCTGTGTTTGGCTTCCTGTTTTACTTTGTTAGTCCCTTGTCTCTTGTGCATTATGTTCAGTTTTGCTTCCTCTGTCTCGTTACTCCTTGATTTAGCTCACCTGTGTTCCCTGGTGTTCTCCATCTCCCTGATTACCTCATGTATGTATTTAAGCCCTCAGTTTTCCTTTGTTCCTTGTTATGTTGTCGTCGTCACCCTTCCCCAGGCTGTGTGTTCTAGCTCTGCGTTTCCTCGTTTCCATGTTTTTAGTTCAGGGTTTTCTCTCTATTATTGTAGTGTCTTTACCTTACAATATAAAGAGCCTTGAGGCGGCTGTTGCTGTTATTTGGTGCTATATAAATAAAATTGAACTGAAATTAAATTGAAAGCTCATCTCAAACTGGTTCCTTGAACATGACAATGGGTTCACTGTACTCAAATGGCCTCCACAGTCACCAGATCTTAATCCAATAGAGCACCTTTAGGATGGAATGGGAGATTCACATCACGGATGCAGCCAACAAATCTGCAGCAACTGTGTGATGGCATCATGTTAATATGGAGCAAAATCTCTGAGGAATGTTTCCAGCTTGTTGAATCTGTGGCACGAAGAGCTAAGGCAGTTTTGAAAGCACAAGGGAGTCCAACCCAGTACTAGCAACCTAATAATGTGGCCACTGAGTGTATGAGGGGGAGGTAAATGCATTAGAGGGTTACCTATGCAACAGGAGGCTGGAATATCCACTATCCACCAACCGTCAGCTACAAAGCAATGAGCGAATTGCTTTAAATGTGGATGGGGCTTTGCAGTGAGAAAAACCTGATGGCTTTGGTATACTTTGATCAATTTGTTGCCTCAGACGAAAGGGTCACCACAGATTAATGCAAATTTGATCCGAGTGAACATTTCTTTCCTGAGCGCCCACCCACAGGGCACAAGGGGTCAAACAATTGTTAGCTGAATCACATGCTTTGGCCTTCGCAGTCAACAGATCTCTAGGAGGTTTGTTATTCAGCACTGTCCTCCACCATTAAAACACCAAACATAGAAATATCTATTGGGAACATGGTTTTCCATTCATCTGATAGTGTTTCAGAGACTCGTAGAATCAAAGCCGGGCACATAGTGGGGCAACACTTCACAATACACTTTATGTTTGCTTTTCCTTTAATTTGTCATATGTCGGTGTATATATAAAGAGAGAGTGAAAGGAGGAGGATTTCATTTAGTGATCTGCTGCTGTATTTACTGTTGGATGTTCTGGATCAGTGAGAATGAATAGAAACAGTGATGCAGCAGTAATGGCAGCAGTGGTTTGTTTTTCATTTATCATGGTGTAAAGACATGTATTGAAAACGATTTTGGAAATAATGTTTGCAGACAGGACAGTGAGTGAGTGTTATGTCAGCAAATCCCTCGCTTTATGCCATGCAAAATCTCATATCTCCAAGGTGAGGCAAAGCTAGATGATCTGTGAAAAAGGGTACATCTGTTTTATACAGCAACTTCCCACACATTATGGCTGTCTAAAGCCACAGCAAAAACAATCTCCGAAGCCATTAACGGAAATTGTGTAAGCACACACAACTGCTTTTTCCATAAATGTGAAGAGAAATATGAAATCAAGCGTGAAAAGTGAGAGTCGCAATCTGGAGAATTATTGTGACTCAAATTGAAATGGCGTGGGGGGGATGGATACAAAGCAGGCAAAACACTTTGGCATGTGTAAAGGTCAATAAGTCACTAAAACATCTTAGTTATGATTCATCGCTCGTTTTGTACATTGACCCTTGCCCAAACACTGTGTGCACTGTTCTCAGCAGCTCTGTTTGCCATACTGTAAAACCTTGACACCGCACTGGAAGCATGTACAGTAACTTTACAGTACATGTTGTTCCGCAGCTTGTTTCTCCACCAGCTCCTGTAAAAAATATATGCTACAGATGAAATGCTGACATCTTCCTGAGCAAACAAGCTGTCAGAGAAAAACATACTGCCAAACAACAAGGAAGGATCTTTACCTGGAGGGAGAACTCCACACCCCACAGACTCTTGGACCGATCAGAATGAAGAAACAAACACAATTTGTGGCTGGTTGTTTATGGTAACAGGAAAAAGTGAAATACACCAACAATGATGATTGATACTGTTTTGTATAATATTCCAAGCGGCAGGAAGGAATTTAAATATATACTGGCTGTTGTTTTTTAATGATCTGTGCATCAGAATAATAACAACATATATACAGTGCCGTAAAAAAAAAATTTCCCCCCTTCCCGATTTCCTAGTTATTTGCATATTTGTTCCACTTAGATGTTCCAGATTATCAGACACATTTTAATATTAGACAAAGATAACCAAAGTAAATAAAAAATGCAGTTTTTAAAAGATGATTTAATTTATTAAGGGAAAAAAGCTATTCAAACCTACCTGGCCTTATGTGAAAAAGTAATTGCTCCCTTTGCTAAATCATGAATTAACTGTGATTAACTACATGTTTTGTAAAGCTGACTTCAATTTCAGCAGCCACACCCAGGCCTGATCTGTTAAATCAAGAAATCACTTAAACAGAACCTGTCTGACAAAGTGAAGTAGGCTAAAATATCTCAAAAAGCAACACATCATGTCACAATCTGAAGACACAGCTGAGAAACATCAGTATGGAAAGGGTTACAAAGCCATTTGTAAGGCTTTGGGACTCCACTGAACCACGGTAAGAGCCATTATCCACATATGGTAAACCTTCCCAGGAGCGGCCGGCCTACCAAAATTACTCCAAGAGCGCATCGATGACTCATCCAGGAAGTTACAAAAGAACCCAGAACAGCAACTAAAGAACTGCAGGCCTCACTTGTCTCAGTTAAGGTCAGAGTTCATGATTCAACAATAAGAAAGAGACTGCAAAAATGGCATCCATGGGAGAGTTCCAAGGAGAAAACCACTGCTGACCAAAAAGAACACAAAGGCTCCTCTCACATTTACCAAAAACACATCTTGATGATCCCCAAGACTTTTGGGAAAATATTCTGTGGACTGATGAGACAAAAGCTTAACTTTTTGCAAGGTTTCAGTCCCATTACATCTGGTATCAAACTAACACAGCATTTCATTCAATTCAATTTTCAATTCAATTCAATTTTATTTATATAGCCTAGTCAAAGTCTGGACTTAAATCAGATTGAGATGCTTTGGCATGACCTTAAACAGGTTGTTCATACTCAAAAAGAAGAGTGGGTCAAAATTGCCCAACAATCATGTGAAAGACTCATTGACAGTTATTGCAAACTCTTGATTGCAGTTCTTGCTGGCAAGGGTGGCACAACCAGTTATCACATTTACTTTGATTTCCTTTAGGGTCAGGTAGGTTTGTATAACTTCCCCTTAATCCCTGAGCCATCATTTTAAATCTGCATTTTGTATTTACTTGAGTTACCTTTGTCTAACATTCAAATTTATTTGATGAGCTGAAACATGTAAGTGTGACAAATATGCAAAAACTGTAGCATTCGACCTTTTAGATGATGCAAAAGCAGAAAAAAAATCACAAAATATTAGGTTTTTAAAGTTTGATCAGTTGTTTCATTAAAAAAAAAAAAGATTCCCTTTGCTTTCTTCTTTCACACAAGCATGTCTCCCAGTGTACCCAGATATTAACATTATATTACTCGTGATACCTTAAGATTCTTGTTGATATTCATTAGTGAAAAAAAAACCCAGCAAGTAATAATTGCTGTTGGGTGGATATATTGGGTTTCCTTCTGATTTACCAATGAGCGAAACAATGTGCCCTCACATTCAGAGTTGACATACAGCAAAAGAGAACTTGTTTGGATTCCATTTGAGAGGCAACCTCATCCTGTCTCACTGTGAACCATGCAGCAATAATGGCTAATGGGTTTAGGTTGCAGGTAAATGACTACCCCAGGGCCTGTCTTTGAATGTGGAGGTGCATTAAAGCAGAATAATAGAGAAAGGAGAATTAAAGTCATTACTACTTTTTTTCTAATCATATTCTTGAAGTCACAGAAAATAATGTATCAATTAATATGTTTCTTTTCAGCGTAACTTCTACTACAAGATTTAATTTGACTTGGCATTTGAGTGATGAAGTACATGAGCCATATTGTCAATTTGTTTGAATTTCTCAAGCGTTTTGGCAGCCTGTTGACTGATGAATGTTCTCCTCTGAATCACAAATATCCTCCTTCGTTTTAAAGCTGTCCTGACTTATTGGTACCAATAAGACAAGAGGGGAAAACAATGTCTGCTCTTATTACAGAGGGTGTTTGTTCATGAAACACCAGTGTCTTCATTTGCATCCTTGGTAACCTCTGTGTGCTCTGTGTCTGATGGAAAAAATCAAGTCCTGGAAATGCCAGGCAGTTTGATTTCTTTCAGACTGGGAATAGCTAAAAATATACATCCCTTCCAATCATTCAGATGTGAAATTACTTTAATTCTTCAGGCAGTTATAAAATTTGTATGCTTAAAGCAGTAGCACAACATTCTTTCATAGTTAGATAAAAAGATCTATTGAGGTTTATACCACTTAAATATCTTTCTATAAAATAAGTAACGAGTTATAAATAACATGGGGCAGAATGCAGAAGCAGTGTGTGAAAAACTAAGTAGACCTCTTGTAGAACAACCTTTAGCAGCAATAACTTGAAATAAGAATTTTCTGTATGACTTTATCAGTCTCTCACATCGTTGTGGACAAATTTTGGCCCATTTTTCTTTACATCATTGCTTAAGCTCTCTCTATGGAATGAACTGATGTTCTACTCTTACAGCCATTCATACAATGCTTCTACCCTCATCCTAGTGACTGGGGCCCATGCAAACCCCAGAGGTACATTCTTTTGTCACATTTCACTGATGTTTTTTTTTTAATCATTCTAATTTTTTTTATGGCTTTGTCAGTCAATTTGTTCTCAATGATTTCACACCATTGTTTTCTAGATCTGCTTTGATTAGTACTTTTTTGGGGGTCTCTGCGGAGCCCCATGACAAGCAATAAAAAAATTGAACTATTTATTCAGTTAATGTTTGCCATGGGTCCTAAATTAACGTATCAGACTGTATCAAGGAAGGTAGGGTCACTCTGTCAGTCATTTTAAAGAAGAAAAACCCAAATGCCATTGTTGCCTTCATCGTCTGAATGGGAAACTTCCCAGACTTTATCGAGCCAAGACCTCAAGCTTGTGCTAGGGCTGTCTGCAGCCTCGTGCAAAGCAGTTAGGATGAGAATTAGCACCTCTAAGTCTGAGGTTGAGGTGGGCAACTGACCAGGATGCCTCCTGAGCACCTCCTGGGTGAGATGTTTCGGGCATGTAATGGAGGCCCCGGGGCAGACCCAGGATATGCTGGAGAGATTAGGTATCTGGGCTGGCAGGTTGTGTGTTTATTTCAGTTTTTTATATTGGGTGTAAAATGACTAGTTTCATCATATACAAATACAACACAAATAATGTTTACTTGAAATTACTGAAAACTAATTGATACCAGATTCAAAGGATAGTGAAGGAACTTTTAAGTAATAATGTGGATTGTACTTGGGATAAAAACTGCAATTTGTATTACAGAAAACTGTAGATTTTTGTTTTACAAAATATGCAAATTAACTATAACTTTGCAAAAATAATAATAATAATAGTAATCTTTTTTTTTCTTTAAATTACATTAATTACATAAGAAATAAGGTTTGCTATTGTTATATGCGGTCTAATTATTCTTGTCATATATGTAAAACATGTAGGTAGGATGAGGGTAAATCTATGAATACAGAGTTTTTATTCACAAATAGATCCATTAGGAGAAATTTGGAGTTCAGTATTTTGTCCAAGGACACTTCATAATGCAGACTGATAGTGCTGGGAATCCAGCCATAGACCACAATTAGTGGCTCAACCTTCCAAGTGGGGCGGCACTGGTATAGAGTGGGACCACTTTTCCTTGTGGAGTGGGTCTTCCTGTTTTGGATGCTCCATCAAGCCTTCATTCTCTTGGGAGATTTTGTACTGGGCGGCAGACAGAATTCGAGGGAAAGTAAGGCTTATAGGCAAACCAGTTTTGTATAACCACTACATTTTGACATTTAATTTTTAATGCTACATTAAAGCAAAAGGTTTTCTTTTTCCATTTTAAATTGTCTAAACTACCAGCTTTTTTTAGGGCAGGTAATTAACACTCAATACCAGGAAAAGAAAAAGTTAAGTTAAGTGTAGTAAGCTGGAAGTGGAAGGATATTTTTAATTTACCTAGGCAATACTTTTTAAAATGATATTCATGATACTTTTGTGATTATATCTGAGGTTTTTTTTTTGTATGTTTTAATGAACAAAGTTTTAGGAGTTGGATGAGCAGGAGAGTTATAGCCATGAAGACGCCATTATGTCATGGTAATGTAGACAGAATAATTGAGAACACATATTTTTTCTCTTGGTCTTGAAGATTTAATTTTTAATGGGTGTAATATTTTACACAAATGGTAATCACTTTCCACTCTGTGCATTGGTTACTGTAACCAGTGCCTGCCAACTTGTACAGGATAGCTTATGAGTCATTTATGACCCTTTGTGGTTTTCTGCTGTAATAGCACTTTGTGTGGAGTGCTGAGATGAGGACAAACTGTATATTTAGTGTTCGGCCCAGTCTCTCGCAGTGTGATTAATGAGCAAGCAGACAGACAACCAGGGTGCATTCTAATCACCCACAAGGACAAAGAGTGATAGAGAGTGTGAAGAAATGCCTGCTTACTAATGGCTTTAGCTGCCTGCAATCTACGGGATATTTGACTGAATTTGTTAATGGAAATACACTCTAATGATAAAAAAATGACATTCTTGTACATTTGCCTAATAATATGCCCTTGGAAAATCATAATGAGTCTTTTTTTTTCTTCTTTTTTTTTTTACACCTGATGCAAATTCTTGACCTTGTACATTTTAGTTTGACACAGAATAATAATGATAATAAGCTTTACTAACTCTTGAGATTTTTATCTGAATCTGAATTTTATAGTGAATAAAATATGTGGTTATATCACAGTTTAAGATGGCAAGATGTCCCTGAAAGCATGAAAAAGCTAAAAAGTGAACCTTGGACTAAGATTTTGCATCCTTTCACACTTATACTATTAGGTCTAGACGTTTTTGGACGACAGTTTTTGTTTGTTATTTGACCTCTGTACCATAGTAGATATTAATTCAAACAATCAAGATGTGACTGAAATGCAGACTTTCAGCTTTAATTCAAGGGGTTTAACAAATGTATTATATTAACTGTTTACAAATAAACCCTTATATACTGTTCATATTCTATGCCTTCGCAGTATGACTGGGGTCAATCAACAGATTGATTTAGAACGTATAAATAGCCTATCTGATATTAATAAATGGATGATTAATCCTTAATTAATGTTTCAGAGAGCAGAGAGAGTGCATTTTTTATGTTTTACAACATGCTTTTGGAGAAAAATATCTATTTTCACACCAGATCATGTACTGTTTTACCTAAGACATGAAAACATATCAGTCATTAAGATTTAATTATATTTTATTGAAAGTGAAAATGGCAAGAACTGTTTTATTATAAAACCATGTATATGTATTACAACCGTTAAACTGAGTGTTTCCCACACTCACTGAAATGGCACTTCAATTAGCTTGGAATAAATTGATTTGTCTATTGTACTTGTGCTTGCAGGTGCAAAACACAAGCACTAACAGATAACTAGCATGTGTAATGTACTCACGTTTATATAGTGCTTTTCTAGTCTTACTGACCACTCAAAGAGCTTTTAATGATGAGTTATACTTTAACCATACATTCATGTGGTACTTTTTTCTGTACACTTCCAGCACTTTATCTACCTCACATCTGCGGCCAATTTAGAATGACCACTTCACCTAATATGCATGTCTTTGGACTGTTGGAGGAAGCCAGAGAACCTGGAGGAAAGCCACATGTCAGGTCCTCTGGAGTTAGTCAAACATTCAAACTCTATACAGAAAGACTCCAGCCAGGATTTGAATCAGGGACCTTCATGGTGTGAGGCAACAGTGCTAACCATGCAGCACTGTGACGTACTATTTCAGATCTTGTGTCCGTGTCAAGGCACTATCTCTCAAGGCACCCTTTGACCTCTGTTCCTTATGTGCACTATATATGATCACTCTTTTGCTGTTTTACTACACTGTTTGAAGGATCATAGGAGAATCTCTAAAGTCCAGCAAGTGCCTGTCTCTATGGAAATCGTGGCAAATGTGGTGGTAACGCAAACAGTGCTCACGACAGTGTCAAGGTCCCCCTTGAACTCGATCACCATCCTCCCATAAAAAATACACACAGACGTGGTATATATGTACAATTTCACACTTCAAAGATTATTTCATTTTTGTATATTTTGGGCCACTTTTGGAAAAGTCCTCAAATTTCAGGCTAAAAGAATGAAATTTAGGGTATTTTGCTGCTGTCAAATGTCAAAACAGGTCAAATGTAACCCAAACAGTACGTAAGGGTTTAAGGCATCTTTAATTAATTGGACAAACTAACATAATTTTAAATATCCAGATTGTTTTTAAATTCTTGGATGAAAATACTTTGCAATCAGTGACTGCCTGAAGGCTAGAACCCACGGACATTACCTAATCCTGTGTTTGCTCGCCTGAGATGCTCTGCTAGGTCTTTACAGCAGCCACCTTCAGTTGCTGCTTCTTTGGTGGGGCTCTCTGCCTTCAGTTTTGTCCTCAATAACTGAAAAGCATGCTCTGTTGGGTTGAGAGCAGGTGTCTGAATTGGACATTGAAGAATAACCCATTTCTTTGCCTTGAGACACTCTTGTTTTTGCAGTATGCTTTGAGTCATCATCCATTTGCACCATGAAGCAGAGAATATAGCCTAAGTTTAGTTAATTGTATTTTCCATCCCTTTTCCTTAATTTTTAATGTGTACTGGGCTGATTGATTACCTCAACACAGCTCAGAAAATAAAAAGAGCTGCCATCAATCACATTTTGCAAAGCTGCAGCAGGGAGCCAATACAAGGCGATACATTTGACCATTTTTGAAAAAGCGCTTCAAATTAATGTGCACATTTGGGAGCACAGTGGAAGCCAAAGGCATATTTCCAGTTTCTGCTCCCTTGATTTCCAACATATTTTGGCTCCAAGATAAATATTCAACTATCAGTCGCAATTCGGTGAAGCCAACCGGCAAATCAAACACAAGATGCATCCATTAGCAGTAATCTGCAGGGTAAATGTAAAATACAGCAAGAAGTGTACAAAATCAAGGTGAAATTGGTGGCCTCTTACTTATTGTGAAGAACTTGCCCCCACAAAAACTGTTTTCTTTAAAATATAATTTACATGAGGAAAATATGAAATAAAAGCACCGGAAAGTAGTACTGCAGTGCAAATCAGCGTGAGGATGGAAAATATGAGCGCCATCAAACACCATCATGCTGAAAATGTGGTTTAACAAAAGCAGAAAGAACAACAACAAGGACATGGCAGTGATTTATGTTTGTCCATTTCTTCAGCTTCTAACTTAAAACCCAAGCAATGGAGAAATGTCCCAAGTTTTGTCTGTTATCTGGCAAGTTCACAGTCTTAGTATGGGTATCTATTATGAAATCACCATCTTTTTAAAAAAAAAAAATGCAATACTATGACTCATTTAATGGCAAACAAATTAAATTACATTTACTTTTTAATATTTAGTATGCTATAAATAATTACTGCTATCTGTTTATCCCGATGTTAGAAACAACTAACAGTTAGAAATCAGTTTATAGTTTCCGTTTCTCTCCCATCACTCCTGATTTCTCCCAATAAAAACTGAGCGTCTATGTGTGGGATGTATTGGTGAAAGTCACCATAGATTTGGGTGATGTATCTGCTGTCACTTTGTGAATTAACGGTCTGACCTTTTCTTCCTATTTCAGAAGCATCGTGGCCCAAGCTGGTAAGAAAGATGGATACACAGAGGATGAAATCTGTCAAAAGAAAGAAATTGGGCAGGCGGACTCGACATTGTTGTTGTACAACATATAAACTACTCCCAAATGTGAAACTAGCACATGTTATCACACAAAAGTGTAATATACTGAGGTGGAACCAGAAAATTGACTTTAAGTGATACGGGGGAAAACAGAATAGAAAGAGGAAGGAAACATTAAGAGTGAGAACAGAAAAAAAAATAAAAAGAGTGAAAGGAAGATGGGTTTCACAGCAGAGGAGAAATCGACTTCTTTGCTCATTTGTGCTCTTTGTCTGAGCTGTTACACAATAGATCAGGCCAAAATGTGGATTGATTAAACTGTCACTGCCAGTGTTATCCCCCTTTTGAATGAATTTAATATTTGATTCAGTTTGTTATTCATGCTCGGGGTTCTTTGCAATGCCATTTGGCTCCACTGTCACTGTCAATTCATCTCGCACTGCCCTCACTGTCATTAGCTGAATCCAATACTGAAGAACAAGCGTTTCTTAGTGAGAATGGTAAGCACTATTATTCTGGTTTATAAGTGTATTTTTATGCTTTCCTTTTTTGCATTATTTGAAGATATTTTCAGAGTGAAATAAAGGCACTCTTTTGGCCTTCTTCCTGAAGAAGTACTTTTAATAGAATATATTTAAAATTTTTCACTTAACTTGCACTTGTTAAGGCTAATTTATTCTTCTACTCCACTTTTCACAGATAAATATCACACTTTTTACTCTGTTTATTTGAGCTGTCATAGTTACTGCTACAGATGAAAATTACACATGATCCCTTACTAAACATCTGCTTCTAGTTGAGGTCTCGTGACATTATGTGAAACTACCCTCCCTCAGAAAAGACCGAATTCTTATTAAGAATTCTGGCTTCTGCTTTTTAAAGTTGTGCAGTTGCACTGCATTTAAAATTAAAAACTAAGAGGATGGAGCTTTGCAACATGTTATCAATGCCCCAGTCACACAGGCCATGAGAGCGGTTGGTGACCAGCTGGCAACCACCAGTCGCTAGAGAAAAATGAGCATTCACCGATGGTCTTGAATAATCAGGCCCCATCTTATCTTAAAGACCTCATAGTACCATATCACCCCAATAGAGCACTTCGCTCTCAGACTGCTGGCTTACTTGTGGTTCCTAGGATATTTAAAAGTAGAATGGGAGGCAGAGCCTTCAGCTTTCAGGCCCCTCTTCTGTGGAACCAGCTCCCAGTTCGGATTCAGGAGACAGACACCCTCTCTACTTTTAAGATTAGGCTTAAAACTTTCCTTTTTGATAAAGCTTATAGTTAGGGCTGGATCAGGTGACCCTGAATCCTCCCTTAGTTACACTGCAATACACTTAGGTTGCTGGGGGCTTCCCATGATGCACTAAGCATTTCTCCTTCTCTCACCTCTGTTCACTCACCATGTGTTTATATGCCACTCTGCATTTAATCGTGAGTTATTATTAATCTCTGGCTCTCTTCCACAGTGTGTCTTTTGTTCTGTCTTCTTCCCTTCACCCCCAACCGGTCACAGCAGATGGCTGCCCCCCCCAAGCCTGGTTCTGCCGGAGGTTTCTTCCTGTTAAAAGGGAGTTTTTCCTTCCCACTGTTGCCAAGTGCTTGCTCATAGGGGGTGATCTGATTGTTGGGGTTTC
>VUQS01058307.1:5949-22289 GCA_015108495.1 Heterochromis multidens | reverse complement strand
ATTTTAGATAAATAAAAAAAAAAAAAAAAAAAAAAAAAAAAAAAAAAAAAAAAAAAAAAAAAAAAAAAAAAAAAAAAAAAAAAAAAAAAAAAAAAACACAAAAAAAAAAAAAAAAAAATAAAAAAAAAAAAAAAAAAAAATTTTGAAAAACAACAAAAAAAAAAAAAAAAAGAAGCTTCATTTCAAAAACCAATTAATATGAGTACAAAGCCTGATGCCAATAAAAAGTTGAAACACCCACTGGAAGAAAGGAAGAAATAATTGAATGTAAGAGAGGTCAGAGGTGGAAAGAGAACATATGAACTGCTGGTGCTGTCTCTACAGCCTGAACACGGAACCTGATAACAGTGTGAAGTCAAGGTGAATATCTCTGAGCACTTACATGGAAATGGGTTGAAGAGCATGTTAAAAAAAATCTCTTTACAGGGGCATTAATGTTCTTAATTTTGACCTTTCTTGTCTGAAAAATAATTACTAAGCAGACCTGGATACTACAAACTAGTCACAGTGTTATTTTTTCAAAAGGAATCCTCCAGGCCTTGGCAGTGTCACTATCCTTGCATAAGACATGTTATATAATCTATTGATACTCAAAGTTTTTTCAGCCATTCAGAAATTCAGATGTGAATTTGGTGAGACATGATGCATTCCATCTTTTCACTCGCCTTCTGCTGGGAACATTTGGAGTGAAAAAAGAGAACAGGCTATGTGCAAAGTGACCTTGTTTTCGGCTTTAAGAGTAGTCAAACACAGAAAGTATTTAATGAATGTTGGGGATTTTTGTCTGAGAATGATTCGAGAAATATTTTGACAAGAATATAATAAAACTGTAACCATAGTAACAGCTCTGCTAATCACGAGAAAGCTGTTGGC
The DNA here is from genome assembly GCA_015108495.1 of Heterochromis multidens. Classification (NCBI taxonomy): domain Eukaryota; kingdom Metazoa; phylum Chordata; class Actinopteri; order Cichliformes; family Cichlidae; genus Heterochromis; species Heterochromis multidens. Next base: position 21,416 of record VUQS01058307.1, on the reverse strand, counting down.
TGGCCTGCCTACCTTTGTCTGTGAACATCAGCCTGAATAGATGAGAATGAATTCCTTTGATTTCACTGGTTCAATAAAGGCAACGGCTGGAAAAGCGTGAGCCTGTGCTATGTTACATGGAGCCAAAGAGAAAGGTCAGGTGGAGGGTGGGCTGCAGAAGAGTTAGGAGGCTTTATCTCCCCAGAAAGGCTCCTCTTTTTAACGCTGTTTACCCAACCACCACACACCACCACTAATGCACACCTTGCCTTCATTTTGAGTTAGTCAGTGTAGTAGTTGGACCATTAATGTTAGGTTTAGGCAAACGTGGGATGGAGAGGCACTTTAGGTGGGGGGTGGTAGACAATATGAAATGAAACTAAGTTGAATAAAATTGTTTTATATGGTGGAAATAAACAAAAACAAAATACAACCACAATTTCCAAAAAGTTGGGAACATAGAAAACATGTCAAATGTTTAAACTAAGACATTCTACCATTTCATGAAAAATATTAGGTCAGTTTGAGTTTGATGACAGCAACATTTCTAAAAAAAGTTGGGATAAGTAAGTGGTACTAAAAAGAAACAAAGATGGACAGAAGTTCACCAATCTGCAAAAAACTGTGTCTACAAGTTGTGGAACAATTTCACAATAATGTTTCTCAAGGTAAAATTGCAAGGTTTTGAATATATTATCATCTACTGTACATAATAACATCAAAAGATTCAGAGAATCTTGAGAAATCTCCGTGCGCAAGGGAAAAGGCTGAAAATCAATATTGGATACTTGTGATTTTCGATTAAAGCTCTGTCATGTTTCTGCTGTCTTCTCTGGGCCAAAGCTAATTTAAAATAGACTGAGGCAAAGTGGAAAAATGTTCTGTGGTCAGATGAATAGAAAATTGAAATTATTTTGGGAAAACATGGGTGTGTCCTTGCGCTTCTGGAGAAGCACCAGAAGCAACACATGTACCAATCCAGATGACTTGTTTATAAGGGAAGGCCTTGCATATTTCAGCAAGACAATGCTAAACCACATACTGCAGCTATTACAACAGCATGGCATCATAGTAGAAAAATCCGGTGCTGAACTGGCCTGCAGTCCAGACCTTTCACCAGCTGAAAACATTTGAAACATCATGAACCAAAAAAGAGAAAGAAGACCCAGGACTGTTGATCAGCTAGAATCCTATATCAGACAAGAATGGGACCTTTTTCTTAAAGTGCTACATTTTCTCAGTTTAAACATGTGATGATTTCTATGTTCTATTGTGCATAATATATGGATTTATGAGATTTGAAAATGATTGCATTCAGTTTTTATTTACAGTGTCCCAAGTTTTAGTTAGCTAATGTTATCGTGTCGACCTTTATGTCATTAAAATTCATCCTGGATCTTTTTTATTGCTGATGATTAACAAATATTGTGGCATGTGGGACGTGGACTTTTTCAGAGGTGGCATTGGCGAAGAACTTCATTGGAGTGAAGGGAAATCATGAATTTCATCTGTCTCACCAGCACCTGACCCATCCAACCTGCTGACGTCAACTTTTATCTTTCTTAGTAGCCCACTGCATCCATCCATAGCTGCACCCAGCAGCAGTGGCACCACTGAGTACTCTGCAGCATCTGAATGATAAAGATGCTGCTACATTCAACCATTCATGATGTGTTGTTACTCTAAACCTGTCTGGCATAGTATTTTTTGCCCAGTGTTCACATCCATAAGGGGTTTTATTACCTGCTTGAGTGACTGAATTCCAGATGGTGAGAAATCAACAGGTTCAACAAATACTGCTGCTCTGTCAGATGCAGAGATGGTGTAGCAGTGAGAGCACAAGCCACTGCAATATTGGATGCAGAGAAAGTCAGCATTCAGATGTTTAAGGATGGTGGTGGAGTAAATCATGTTTTGCACTTTGTTTTGCTTAGTTTCTTTTTTTCCTTTTGTCTTCACTCGCTGAGTTTGGTTTGGAAAAGACCATAGTCCTGTCATGTACGGCTGTGTGGCAGGCAGGGTTTGGACCCAAATGCAGGACATGGGAGACAGGAAATAAATAAAAAAAAAACAGCTTTAATGCTGCACCCAACAAAATACAAAACAAAGTACAAAGAAATGAGGAATCCAAAAACTAGGGAAGCACGGACAGGGACACACAACCATGAGAGTTGGGGGAGGTCGCGACAAAGGACAGGGGAAGACACAGACAATAAATACACATTGGGTAATGAGGGGAGAGGAAACAGGTGGGAAATACAGCATGAAGAAATCAGGAATAAGGAGACAGGGGAAGTAAAACTAAACACAATGCACACGAGACATCAGATTAACAAAGCAAAACAGGAAGCAACTCAACACGGGACATCTGACACAGAAATGCAGACTTGCCACAGGGAACACAGGAGGACAGGAAAACAACATTGGGGAATTAACTAAAAAACTATATTACTAGAAATACCAAATACGAACGAAAACACAACCTAAGCAAAAGCATAACATTAGACAAACTCAAAACTGCAGAGCTACAGCAAACCAAGTCAAACAGAGAATATCAAACAGAAACTGAAATTCCAAAACTGAAAATGCTGGGTCCAAAACCCAGGATCATGATAGGTCTGCATTAAAAGGCACCTCTTCATAACATTAACTCTGCACTTTGAAAAATCAGTGTCTTCCACGGGACTCTTTACAAACATCATAAGTCCCATCTCACTGTTGTTAAACCCAGTGCATCACCAATGCCAAAGAACACTTGCTGCGGATCTGCAGGATGCCATGGGCTTTGACAAAACTGTAGTATTTGAAGCCCCTTGCAATATCACTTAGATGGACAAACCCTAAATCAGAGCTAATCTTCTTACCTGATCCACATTAGTGCGTCAACCATTCTTATAAGTTTAAATAAGCATTGTAAAGTAGTTTCTGTGCTATTCTTAGCTCTCTGTTGTCCAGTCTCTATTTGAATAAATCTACAAAAGTGAATTCAGTCTCGCTCTTTTCCCACTTCTTAAATTGTAGAAGTGGGAAACAAATGCAGAGTCCGAAGAAGCTTCATCCAAAATAACGGTCTTCCCAAGCAGCATGTGGTTTCAAACACAAGCTGAAATCTACTCTCTGGACAGAATTTGAAGTCCTGGTGTTAGCATGCTTTTCAAGTGTAATATGAAACAATTTGGCAATTTGTAATGAGCCGCACAATAACAACATTTCCAGTTGTAAATACACTAATTGGACATTGAGAAACTCTCATTAGTGGTTTTTGAAGCACCTGTGCTGAGGGGGGTACAATGAAAGTGAAATTTGGGCAAATCTAAACCAAAAAGCAATTTTTTTTCTCAGATACTCCCTGCTAAAACCCACACTGACTTCCCTCTGGGGCTCTGGGGAAAAGCCTTCACTCAGGGTCTTTCAACTGCAGCAAAGCACAAAGACCTTCGTGTGCAGCTCAGATTTGGTCTCCACAAAGAGGCTTGGTGGCACAGGAAGCCACGGGGGAGGCAGAACAAAGCAGAGACGTGCTGCGTCGGATTCCAATTAACTTGGAAAAAAAGAAAATCTCATTGTTTTGAATCACTGACACTTCCCTCCGTGCTGTCCCTCCCCTGACATGCACACACGATCACTATGGTTTCATCTTACCTTTTATATATCCACCGCTGTCTGTGATTGTGTGTGGCTGTGTGTCACACAGGCTATTGCACTCTCAGCCACACACAGACACAGACCTGTAGCTGCTATTGTTAATGCAATAAAATAAAATAAAATTGTTTTGGGAATTACCATTAAATTTCACCACAAGTGGGTTGATGTAACTGAAGTTAGAATTAACCCAGCTTTCCTATTTAAAACATAGTTTTCCTTCACTGTCACTGTTAAGTTTTGAAGTTAGAATTGACCTAAATGAAAAAACTTCAAAAATAAAATTTATACCCAAGATTTTACTTTTCAGCCTAAAAAGGAGAGGAAGGTTTCACATGTGAAGAGAATCAATATTTTTCTCATGGCTGCTGAACATGTTGAATATCAATGATAAAGTTGACAGTTAATTCAGAGATAAATATCTGCTAATGTCATGTTTTAAAGCATATATAGTTACATCTTGAGAATTACATGTAATTAACTGTGTGATTTACAAAGAACACTAGTGGATGATTCAGTTACATCCATTAATTTTTGGACACTGACACATTTTTTTTGTAATTTTGCCCCTGTACACCACCACAGTGGATTTTAAATCAAATACAAATGTGATTGAAGTGCAGATTTTTGACTTTAATTCAAGGGATTTTACAAAAGTGTTGCATTAATATCTCAGGAATTACAGCCATTTTTATACAAAGTCCTCTATTTTCAGAGGCTAAAAAGTATTTGGATATCTGACTGAGAAGCAGTTTTATGGCCAGGTGACGGCTGCACCTTTGTTGTTCTGTTACAAATTAAGCAGATAAGACATCTGGAATCTGATTCAGTGTGTTGAATTTGTATTTGGTAATTGTCAAAAGAGATGTTGATGTAAGTGAAGGGGGCGATTGTTAGTCTGGAAAAAACAAAATAAACTTGTCAAAAAGAGAGCAAAAACTTTAGGAGTGGCCAAACCAACAGTCTGGGTCAGAATGAAAGCACTGAGCAGCACAGCAACACCAAAAGGCCCGAAAAACCACAAAAGACTAAAGTGCATTATGGCAGAATTATTTCCATGGTTAAGAAAAACAACTCCACAACATCTAGCTAAGTCATTAACACTCTGGAGGAGGAAGGCGTATCACTGTCAAAGTCTTCATGAATGGAAATGCTGAGGATTTACGACAAGGTGCAAACCACTGGTTACACTCAAGGTCAGGAAGGCCAGATTAGACTTTGCCAGAAAACATTTAAAAGAGCCTGCACAGTTCTGGAAAAATTATTTGGACAAATGAAAGCAAGATTAACTTGTACCAAAAAAATGGGACGATAAAAGTATGGAGAAGGAGAGAAACAGCTCATTATCTTAAGCGTAACACATTATCTGTCAATCATGGTGGAGGCAGTGTTATGGCATGGGCATGTATGGCTGCCTGTGAAACAGGATCACTAATTTTAATAATGATGTGACTGCTGGAGTGCTTCACAGTGCAAATGGATAATGACTCAAAGCAAACTGCAAAAGCAACCCAAGAGCTTCTCAAGGCAACGAAATGGGATATTCTTCAATGGCCAAGTCAGTCACCTGATCTCAGCCCAACAGAGCATGCTTTACAGTTATTAAATACAAAACGGAAGGTAGAGTAACCCACAAATAAGCAGCAGCTGAAGGTAGCTGCAGTGAAGGCCTGGCAGAGCATCTCAGGGAACAAAACTCAGCATTTAGTGATGTCCATGGGCTCTAGACTTCAGGGAAATAATTTTCATCCAAGTATTAAAAACAGTCCTTAGATTTAAAATGATGCTAGTTTGTCAAATTAATTTTGTGCCTCTGAAAATGAAAGTGTGTGTATAAAAATGGCTGTAATTCTTTAAATTCCTATTAAACTCCTTGATTTAAAGCTGAAAGTCTGCACTTCAATCACATGTTGATTGTTTGAATATCCATCCATCCATCCATCCCTTCCTTCGTCCCTTCGATGTGGAGAAATAGTGGATCTACTTTGAATCCCTGACCAAGCTCCTTATCCTACACTTGGGCAGCTACTCATCCCTGACCTGCAGTGGGCACTTCACCCTTTTCTGGCTAGTTTTAAAGTATGACAAACCAAAAAGTGACAGTTCTAAATATTCTGAAATGAAAGTTGTTTTCCCCGCCTGTTCTTTGAGTTTGCACATATAGAAGAATCCAGCGTTCATAGAGATCACTTTAATCCAGACAAAAATCAAAGAGTGCAATCCTAGAATACACCATTAACACAATATCTAGCAAGGAAATGGAAAAAAAAGAAAAGATAAGATGCTGGATTTCTTTGGGGATAAAAAATAAATAAATAACGCAGTTAAAAAGAAGTAAAAGTCTGTGTACAATCCTCTGTGTGGCAGTTACATCCAGGGTGGATCTAATTTTAGCTTCCAGCGACAGGGGTAAAAGCATGACTGAACCAGCTTTTAAGTATGCAAGCTAGTATATTCAAGTGTTGCCATACACCTGTCTTGTCATTCATGCAAATCCTCACCAGACAGAAAAAGCATTTCCAGAGAAAATGTAGCTACACATAAAGTCATTCAGCTCTAACTCTGTTGCACTCTGGCTTATTCCAGCTCTGCAACAGTTAAAAAACACTCGCTGCTGGTGGCGTGCGTTGTGCTGACTGAAAACATTCACTTTAGGAAAAATTACAGCAATCTGCTACTTCCAATTAATCCAGTGCAACTGCTGTACAAGAAAAGCAAACAAATAATGAGCAGGGCTTTACAGACAGTAATGATGATTGGCATTATATGAAGGAAGCATGTGGGAAGAAATGGCTGCAGTTTTCTATCACACTGTATTTTTTAATGGTTTGGAAATGCACACCTGGCACAGGCACTGTAACAGTAGGCTGAAAGCATGTGTGGAAGAAAACGGCTCAAGCTCTCGGCATGACGCACGGACATAATAAACCGGGGGAAAAAAAGCAGCCATGCACTCATGTACATGACTTTCAGATGGACACTGAGTGATAAGGACGTTTCCTTATTATTTGTGATGCTGCGGCGCATCGTGGATTGAAAAAGTCAATGAAAAACAGAAACTGGAATAAGCTGAAAATGCATGCAGATTCCTCCTGCTGAGAGCAGACACTGTGACACAGATATTTTTTGAGATAAAAATGTTAAATGAGGACAAAACTCCGACTGTGAAGCCAGTAATTACTGTTTGAGCTACTGTACGAGGGGCCCATGGCTCAAACCTCCCACTCAGAGTGCTGCAGACAGGCTGAGGACAAGCCAAGCCAATGGCATTAGCCCACAGCAGCACAGTTTTTACACTCAGCATAATGAAAAAAGCGCAGCAGTCATGTTCATGAAGGTGACGTATAGATGCAAGTGTGATTAGAGCGGAGAACAACAGCATATAATCCCTCAGGTTTCAATTATTGGATGTAATTATAGCAACAGCTAAGCACGCTATATTCATGTCTGCTGTGTGGTATCAAGATAAATACATGAATGACTCAAGGGAAAATATATGCAAAGTAATGCAGAGGCAGGAACAATAGGCCACTCTTTGCTGAGCACTTCACAGCGCTACACAAGAGGCGGTAGAGTTAGATCATGTCGTGAGGATCGCTGCAATTTGTCCTTTAACACAGTATGTGTGCTTGTGTGTGTGTCCTGTTTAATGACACTGTTCATGTTTGCATCTATTAACAGTGCATGTAACATGTTCCCAAGGATGCATTGGGAATGCAAAAGGCATAGTTTGTAGTCTAGAAAAGATTTTTCAAAATGCTTCTCAGTCTGACAGTCCAGATTTCGGAGGCTTTTGATCACGCTTTCATTTAGCAGAGTTCATTGCAAGAATAATTCATGATATGCAACCAATTTCACCCCGATGATCACAAGTGAAAACAGTGCCGAAGAGAGAAGAAATTAGGACCTTCATTCAGAAATCTGAGCACTCCCAGAGTGCTGTGTTGATTTTGTTTTCAGCTCAGTTTGAGCCTTTTAAAATACAAAAGAGGACAAATTAAACACACACACACACACACACACACACACACACACACACACACACACAAATCACATTTACCAAGAAGAACATCCTGAAGTCATTAGTTATGGTTTCTATACATCTAATTTATTCTTTTGGGAACACAGAGACTGTTTGCATAAATTGTTTTCATTAATTTAAAGGCTCACACAACCCTACAGAATATAAATCATTAATTCTAAACAACATGTAATGAAGGGATTATTTTACACAACACATGAGCTCAGATTTTAAAATGCTTTGATGGAGAATTCTTATACAGAGCGTACAGTCAAATTATGCTGAGCAGTGGACAATGGAGGCCATTAATGAACTGACTTACACCTGCTAGCTCTTTGCCTCTACTGCTTCACCTCCTAATAGCATTCAAAGAACAAAGATTGAGGGTTAAAGCACAGGCCTCACTCACTGAGAGGACGATCCAGGCACCACATCTGATAATAAAGTGGCTCCTGTCCTGAATTATTAATAATAAGTGCTTTTCTTCCAAAGAATGGGGATCAGCAGCCCACAGGGGGTCCTGTGAGTTGCCAGGGCCTTGGAAAATCTTAGCAGCACTACTTTGTTCAGCTGTAACACTGATATCCCACACCGGCTTTGTAAGACATCCTTACAATATTGCATTTGAGTGTTGTAAGTCAGCTGCACCAGAGCAGAGCTTCTTTAGATTTGATTCAAGTAAAAACAGATTGTGAGTTTGGCCATATCATTTCAACCCTATATCCAGATAAGAAATGACACTATTAATAATATAAATTTAAAAAAAATCCTACATTATGTTTATTGGGATTTTAAATATTTTGCAGAGAACTAACAGTTTTGCTATGATTAATAAAACATAAAAGCACCAGAGTTTAGATCCTGTGGCAGGAGGTCTAATGCATGGAAGTCAGATATGCTATACATCTTTTAACCCCCTTAAGTACCAGTATACTCCATCAGAAGTGCATGCAGGACTTTCCTAACCCACTAATTGGCAATGCATGTGGAGATGACAGAAGAGTCTGGGGTTTGAACCTTTCTCTCAAGTTCTCTTTTGTTATGCATTATTTTTTACACAATTTTTTTTGTAGCTTTTGATATGACATTATGGATGCTATGAATGGAGATACTGTTTGAAAATGTATCTGGTTCACTATGATGTGTCTGCCTTGAAGTTTGTCTGGTGCAAAGGGATTCTTTTTAAGCTTAGTCCCCATATTACATCCCAGTTTACAACAAAAAGGACACACTACTTCCTGCATTGACACCTGTGAATTGAATGTAAGCCGAATGAATGAATATATGGTGCAGACCTGACCAATACAAAGCACACTGACCGGACGCTTTGTTAGGTACAATGTGCTAGTAGAGGGTTGGATCCGTTTTGCCTTCAGAGCTGTCTTAAATCTTCATGGCTTTGATCCAACAAGGTGCTGGAAACATTCCTCAGAGATTTTGGTCCATATTGACATGATAGCACACATTTGCTGCAGATTTGTCAGCTGCACATCCATGATGCAAATCTCCCATTGTACCACCCAAAGGTGCTCTATTGGACTGAGATCTGGTGACTGTGGAGGACATTTGAGTACAGTGAACTCATTGACATGTTCAAGAAACCAGTTTGAGATGATCTGAGATTTGTGACATGGGGTGTTATCCTGCTGGAAGCAGCCATCAGAAGATGGATACACTGTGGTCATAAAGGTATGGACATGGTCAGCACCAATACTCAGGTAAGCTGTGGTGATTAAAAAATGCTCAATTGGTACTGAGGGGTCCAAAGTGTGCCAAGAAAATATCCCCCACACATTACACCACCAGCAGCCTCAAGCATTGATACAAGCCAGAATGGATCCATGCTTTCATGTTATTTATGCCAAATTAACCCTACCATACAGTTGTTGCAGCAGAAATCGAGACTCACCAGACCAGGCAACATTTTTCCAATCTTCTGTTGTCCAATTTTGGTGAGCCTGTGCAAACTGTAGCCTTAGTTTCCTGTTCTGAGCATAGACAGTATAAGAGATAGACGTAGCTACTGTGACATGACCCATTTGTTTCTGAAGTCCTGTTTTGAAGCTTCGAGATGAGCTTGAACGAGATGAGATAAACTTGTGATTGACAAGTGGATGGCCAATGAGCTTGCAATTACATACCAAAGATAGTCCTCCATTCTGAAACATGGTATGACCAAGATTTGCAAAACAGACTTAATTTTTTATTCAGTATGAGCCAAAATGAGTGACTGAGCCCATAAACTGAGCAGGAAAGTCAGAAAGCTGTTTTCACATAGATTTCTATAGGACAGGAAATCTTTTTGCAGCCACAGCTATCACCAGATGTACATAGCCGTTTTTAGGCATTTCTGCATTGGCTTAATTTTTTTGACTGAATAGTAGGGATACTGGGCTACACAATTAGGAAAATATTAATGTTTTTATATAAATTTAGGATTTTTATTTATCACATATGTAAATATACATTAGCAGTAAATGGATACAGCAACAACTCCAACAGTGCAAACCCACAAAAAAATGTACAAAGTAATTTACAAAGTAAAATGGCACGTTCAAAATAAAAAAAGGGCAACCAGTGTATAAAATGTTTATTTTTGACTTGAGAAATTTGATGGATTTGGCCAAATGCTTAAATTTTCCTATAAAGGCTTTTGCTGAAATGTTAAATGGGGTCAGTTTTTAAATGAGAGCATCACCAGAAATAAAAAAATTTCACAAAAGTCAACATTAAAAAAAGAAAGTGCAAGCTTGTAAATGTGTATTTTGTATTGTAGTTTTATTTTGTTAACACTGAAACAGAACAAAGTTACAGAGGTTTGATTAGAGACATAGCTAAGCGTTTTGCAATTTGGCACCATCTGTGAAAGTTGAAATGTCTTCGGTATTGAATAGCAGAAATTAGGCTTTTTTGTCGGAGGTCATTTTTGCAAAAAAAAAGCAAAATAAAGCAAACGACAACACTGTACACAACGGGAGACTGTGATGCATAATAAACAAGCGAATAAAGCAGAAAATAATGATTTTTGATGGGAAACTGCTCTTAAAGCACACTGGGAGATGGAGCTGTGCAGGAAATGCAGTTTTATCTCGGTGGAAAAAAGACAGCAAAGGTAGGACAGAACTCATGACAATGCTTTTCAAACATGACACGTAATTTTGGTCTTCTTTTGCTGCTGGTTCAGTGAATTTTGGTCAGAGCATGACGAAACTTGCACTTTTGGAATCTGTGAGAACTGTGCTTTCAACAAAGACGTTGCTTGTCCGTGTACATGCCGTCAGGTGAAAGGGGGAATCTGCTCTTTGTGTTAACATCTTTTTGAGTAATCTGTTTACCTGCTCTTTAATTGTTTGTTGTTTTAGCTGTGTTTGGTGGTCATTGAAATGGTTTGGTGAGCTTTTAGCTGAGATTCTGACGTTTCTGTTGATACCACACATGTCTATATTTAAATAACAGACCCGGCGGCACAGCCAGTAAGACAAGATGTTCCACCTCTTGCCCCCGGTACCGGGGGCATTGGGGTTTAACAGGTTAACTTCTATGCCAACTTTGCTACATCTGGTCTCTGAATGATTTATTTTATATCTAGGTATTATAATGCAATATAATGCTGTTTGATTTCTAACCCAGAATTTCTTTATTTCTTAGTCATATAATTTTTGGTCTTATTGCATTTCAAAACAGATATAGTCCATTTTGTTCTTTTTAAACATGCAGGAACTTGTGGAAGTGTCAGGAGGTCATGGAAATGTAATAACCTGAATAATATCATCATCCCCTCAGAGTGTCTTCCATGGTCTGGGGCCCTTTGGTAGCTGCTTTCACATTAGCTTTCACTTACCTCTGCACAGAGTCAAGCTAAGCTGCTGGTGTGAGCTGTCAGAATGATAATTCCCCTTTACTTTGAAGAATAGGATTTATTTAAGTATGTGAGAGAATTCGGTAAACAGCCCATGTTTTTCCTCTCTTATCCGAAACTTAAATTGTATGCGGTGAAGTGAGTCGATGTGAAACACGGATGGAGGTGGACAGTAGTTTTCCAGTTCCACCACCTCAACTGGTGCGCCCCAACTCCAACTGAAAAGCGTGTTACTCATCTAACAGTAGGCATGCCCCTGCTGGCTCTTGCTCAGGTGTGTTTTCCAAAGGTAACAGAGAGTTCTGGCACGTAGTCGACAAGGCTTCCGTCAGTCCAGTGCAGAGAAGCATGGAGCAACCTGAGGAAGAGTGGCAACAATCTGCCTCGCCCTGACATACACCTTCCTCTGGGAGACCCTGACAGGACTCCCATCTTATGAAATGCACAGACTTTCCAAACTTTGTTAAGTCTTTCATGCCTTTGTTCTCTTTTCGTCTCAGTCACAAGTTGGCTGCCTTGTGTAAAACAGCAGTGTTGTAAGTGAGGAGAGAGAGCTCTCCCATTTCCCCCTACTAGATCAAACCCACCAGTAACTGTTTATGAAAAGCGCCTCCATTATGAATTGAATGCAGACATACTAGTGTCATCTGCTTTGGTGACTTTTGTCAGCACCCTGTTGGAAAAAAAAGAAAAAAAAAAACCTCCTGCACTCCCTTCCTGGCTGTCAGCTACAGAAGCTTCTAACTTTATCAACCAAAGTCATGACATGAAATCAAGTCACAGGTTGTTGGATGATTCATAAATATTTTTTCATGCAGGAATTAAAAGTGTTTTGCCGAGGTATATATGGACAAATCAGTAGATCAATCCAGCTGAAATCCCTCTTGCGTTGAACCTGCCACTAAGCCTGCAGGGACAACTTGCAGAGAGAATCAGTGGCAGATTAGAGATTCACCTCAACACAGGTGACATCCACCTCTTGACATTTATATCTTTAGCATCTGTAACAGTTTAAGCTGCAATTGGGTTGACAGATCTTCAGTCAGTCTTCTTTTTCTCTTCCATTTTTTTGGTAGCATTTTACCTTGAAAGCAGGAGAGTCACTGGTATGATCATGAGATTTTGGTCTCTTGAGTGCAAACCCTGGGGAAAGCTCCAATGCTCTCCTCCCTTTGCTCATTTTACTGTACCTTCTCCATGGCACAGTAGTCACTTGAGATTAAAGAAGCAAAACATAGTAAAATGGTAGGCACTTGAGAAATTTAATAGGAAATAACAAAGGAGCACATAAAGGAAGCTGCACAGATTAACTTTAAAGGGGACCTGTTATACTTCTTTGACTCTACTATCGTAGCATGCATGATTCACAGTTTATCTTATAGTGGGACTTGGGCCCTCAGTTAATTGCCCTCCCTTTACACTGCTTTTCTTTGTCTGTAAACAGTAGGTTTGAAAAGCAGGTGGGTGGGGCTTCTAAGCTCACAGCCACTGCTGTGTGGATATTAGGAATATCTGCTCACACTGACATCACACTGAGCCACAAATGGAAAAAACTGTCAGAAACTGACTGATCAAAAGAAGTCTGAAACCTGAACATGTGGCTTGCAGTGATTACCTGTTAATACACTGATCTCATTATTTGAAATTTTGGCCATGTTTATTGTGTGAAGGCACTATTGTAACTGTATACTTATAATAAAAAGATTGAAAAGCAGAAAAGGTCCTCAAGTCCAACTCAGAAAGGAATGCTGGTGTGAACATTCCTATAGGACTAGCTGTATGTGCGCACACTACTGAATGCTGCCTGCTTGGGGAAGTGTGGTTATATAAGGCCTGAAGGGATTTGGTGTGGGAAGAGGACAGATAAGGAAGGTTGAAAGAAAAAAAAAGACACAAAGACACTCAAAGAATACAAAGCTGGTTGGTTGTTTCAGAACTTATTGTCATATAAGAACAACACTGGCTTCCTCTTGATGTCTCCTTTATTCTGCAGTTAGGCACAATACACAACAACACAACAGGATTCATACTTTGAGTGAAAAACAATAGAAACTTAAAGCAAAATCAAACCACCTTTAATAACAAATAATAATAATGATAATAATAATAATGATAATTTCAAAATTTCAAAATTGTTGTCACCTTGAGTTTGCCAATTTGACAGTTCTCTTCTTCTGACTGGTTTCTGTATACTTTAAACAAACAAGGTCATTTTCAAGTATTAGAAATACTGGTAGAAATGTTCCGTTAAGCTGCAGCCAGTCTTCTGTTTTCTCTATTTCTAGTCTCTGGGATGTGCTTGCTGAGATTTCATATTTAACAGTAAGACAAGAAAGTGGTATTGATCTCCTCTAACTCTCATCAGGATAACAAAAATGCTTTTTCCCTCCCCCCAAACAGTGGAACATTTGTTTTAGATGCCAGCATGAACACACTGAGATTGGAAATACTACATTACATTACTTGCAGATACACAAATTTATAGTAGCAATAATCACGTTTGCATATGTAGCTCATTCACATAATGTGTTCATAAATACGATGACTCGTAGAAGCTCTTAAAAGTCCAAACTGTCCCGATCAGTGATAAAGGTTTATGGATTATTTCAAACCGATGTAGTGGCTGATAAAAGAAAATGAAGAAATTAGGAAATTATTATCTGTCATCAAAGGTCTTTCAAGATGTGAATCAGATTCACAGTGAATTCAGAGTTTGTTCTTTCAACATTATGTAACTCTGTTCAGCTCCGACTGACAAGGACAGATGGTCTGTTCAAGAATATCTAAACTTTCTTCAGCACTCAGGGGAGGAACTCTCTCCACTGTTGCAGCTCCATGTCATGCAACACTGCGGGCATGGTTAAGCTAGCCCAGGATTTGAGTTTCAGGTGTCTGTAAATGTGGATGTAGGCAGCTTTGGGATTCCTCAAAGAATGCTTTAGTTACATAAGAGCAAAGGCTGTGTTGCCCATAGAGTCAGATCCATGAAGAATCAATAAAGCAGGTCTCCCATTGTTGTACTTTGCAAAAAAGATGCAAATACCAAATAGCTTCCTTTCTTTCTTTCTCTCCTCAGATGGTTGACACAGCACCTGGAAAACATAGATGCAAATTCATACATGCAGTGGGGGCAAAAGGAATTAGGAGTGCAGTACTCAAGCCTGGGGAAAGCGGACAGAGTTTTGAACATGTCCTTGGGATAGATGGTGACTTTGACTACATCATGACTCTTCACATCCAGCAGTGCTATGCCAGCAGAAATCACTACTCCATTTCACTCTTCAACCACAACAAAATGCAGGAAACCTCCACTGGCTGAATTAGAGATTCTCGGTTTATATCTTTAGGGCTGAATGGCATTAAGTGAGAAAGGAAAACAGTACGTAAGTACTATTAATTTCTTATTCATCATGAATATGTTAAACAGTTAAATTGTGATTAAAAGAAACTACTCTGTATTTAGGATTGAACACAGTGTGTCTCTAAAAAGCAGTCTGACATTTTCAAGATGCAGTTTTTTCCTAACATTCAGAGATAAATATTAGTGCCACACTAAAAGAAGATCATGCATAGAGACGAGTATCAGATTATTCAGTTTTATTCTTAGAAAAGATGTTGAAAATTAGATTAAAGCCTAATTATTACAGTGCATATTGGGCCTAATCAAATAGGTTATTAGCAGGCTGGGCACAGATGGCCCAGGTTGGTTCATTACTAAAATAACAGTGATAGATAACAGTAAAATAACAGTAAAAGGAAAAAAAAATTTCCAAGATTTGTTGCTGGAACTTAGAGGGAAAGTGTGGTTCCAACAAAAATTGCAACTGTGTGTTAGTGGATAAATCTGAGGCACCTTAAAAAACAAAGTAAAGATTCAAAGCAAATAAAAAAAATAATAAAAAGGCATCTGTTTTTTAGTCATCAATTTTTTTTTTTTTTTTTTTTTTTTTTTTTTTTATTAGATTA